>OVBE01005326.1:0-21782 GCA_900406425.1 Iberis pinnata | reverse complement strand
CTAAACAACGAGACAATGGTAGATAGTTTACTATGTTTTGCGAAACTTGGATACAAAGGTGTTTCAGCATCCGCTAACTTTGCTAGGACTCATCTTCTTTCTTATCTTCTGTCTATGCCGTCTCATATATGTCATTGTTATTAGCTAATTCTTCATAAAATCTCACAATTGCTTTATACAACCCAATAATTTCATCATTATAGTTTTTGTCTTTGCTTACCACTTCAGCCTCATTATATGTTTCTCCATGATAGTACCAAAATTTTTGCAATTTGTAACTTCCATCCATTCCCCTAGTTACAAGATGAGACACAACTTCACTGCTTGAGTGGCGATCGACATTGCGACAGTCAATGCAGGGGCAGACTATGACATCTATGTCACCAGACAATGCAGCAACAAACTTGACAAACTTCCAAGCACCTCTCTCGTAGGCAGGATCAGCTCTATATTGGCAAAAAGGAAAAAGGTGTTATACTACAAATTAAACACCAACTAAGTTTAATTTTTTCATACCTGTGAAGATGGACCCATGCCTTCTCCAACATTTTTTTGGCCTCTGATTCTCAAGAATACGATTTGAACGATTAACTTTCCACTTCCTTAAGTATCTTTTGTATATCCGTCGAAATCGTGACTACAGTTCCATCGAATTCTAATTCCAGCTACGCCGAAGGTGAAGAAGTTTCGTTGATTACGGGTTTCGAAGAAAATAAATAAATTGCAGAAGGTTAGATGACACTATTTAAGCGTTATAGAATAAAGTAGCAAAGGAAATCTTCTTTTTAGTAGAAATTACGCTAAGTAAACAGAAATTAAAAGGGAAACGTCAAAAAAATAAGTAAGTTTACGCGAGATCAGGTACTGCTTCATTAAACTCAAAATAGCACTTATTATCTGCTATTAAAATATTGGCAACCCTTGCGACGTCAATGATAGCACTCCAGTAATTCGTGCTATCGTGGAGTGCTATCAATACTGCATTTTCTTGTAGTGTATTGTCTCCATCTTGAGGGGGACTATTAGGGCATACACATCGCCATATCTTAGATAGGTTCTTAGGTATTTTGATGTTTATTTAAAATACTTATTGATAATTAATCTGTGGGACGTTAACTAATTAAGAACTTTTTGTTGTAGGTTCATTCGTGCACGTGGCAAGTTATAATTGCAGGGGAGAAGTTGTCGATTCCCATGGTTCATGTTTTCTCTCTCAATCTCCTTTCGACTCCCTTGGGTTGCTCTCTGAGTGTATTTGGTTCCACCTTGAATAGATTGATATAGTTTCCATTTTGATTCTTCGTCCTTTTATGATAATGGTGTTTTGTTTCCTGGAAAATGGTGGAATTTGAAGGGTAAATATTGGTGTCGTAGAGCAAGTTCGAGAAGGGGATCGCAAAAAATCATTTTACAATCTCTCAAGTTCGATTCATGTAAGTCAACTCTCTAATTTTTCATACATAAAGTTGAATCTAGATACTTCACCATTTTGTGATATCTAGCCTTTCTCTAGGGCGATGCAATTTGCTGTTCAGGTGATGGAAAATGATAGAGTGTACACGATTGTAGATTGGGGAGAAAGTTTGATCAAGACAAGGGACACTGATGAAGGGGAATGATAAAATGTTGGTTATGTTCCTTCTGTTGTTCTTCCTAATCATCTGAGAGAATTAGAGGCCTTTGGGTATGGTTTTGCAGCTCTAAGGGGTGAGCTATATGTAATAGGAGGCAAGGTCCTTAAATGGGAAGAATAAGGGGCAGGAAGATTTGACATTGTGAGATTACCTGTTGTGAGGATATGTAACCCTTTGGATAGGCCTCTAAACAGGAGAGAAACCATACCAATGTGTATACCAGCCGGTGGGTCAATCATTGGCTGTGTATCCTTGGAAGAAGCTCCTTCACCTTAATCAAGGTGATAGTCTTTCTGGATGCATAGATTTTTACAGTCAAATCTCTGACTCGTTGCATAGAAAGCAGTTGTTTATAATAAATCTTATTTGATCATTTTGCCTGCAAAATTCTTGTTCAGCCTATAAGAGGGTTTTTGCTATCTGTTGTATTCAGCTAGCTGCTTGTTTATGGCTCTTTATCATTGCCAACTATCGCCTGATGGTACAAGCAAGAATTATTGTTTTGTAGTCTACCATATTTCATATTGTGCAGAAAGTGTATTACACTGATAATTCGTCGTTTTTTCAACTCACTTGATCGTCGAGCAAAAGTTCGGGGTAGACCAGTCCATCAACAATTGAAACATGATTTGATCGAACATATATGGGATAAATTTGGGTCTTAAATTTAAATTTTCATATTTAAGTTTCTATCTATTGAATAAAAATGATGTTTTTATGTTTTAGAAATTTGTTTTTTAAAACAAAAAAATATATATATCTCGCTAAGAACCTCCAAAAAGTTCTACCAATAATCTCTATTTTTAACTGTGTATCGTACCAAAATCTCTTAATCTAATTTTATTATTAAACTAATCCTAAGATATGCATTAGTGTATCTAGCAATTCGGATGCCCTTAGTATAGTTAATATTGTTAGAGTTTGTTAGAGTTAGTTAAGAGAAGTTAAGAGTAATTTAGAGTTGTATAAATAGAACATTTTTGTTCATTTGATGTTTTAATGAGAAAATACATTATGATAGTATCCAAATTCTAAATGCTGATTTCCAAATTATTATCTAGAATAATCAAGAGATAAATTATGGCTTATCCTTGGGGAAAGATCGGTTTCAAGATTACGATGGAGTAAGTACAAAGTTTTACTTCTGCTCCACCCACGAAGAACTATAAAGTAAAGGGGTTTCTGATGACCCTTCACTAGTGGCTGTTGGTTTATGTTCCAGTAGTGGAAAATGAATTTGATCGGTTGGACAACAACCATTTAGATAATTTTATATGTGCAAGATATTTTAAGCTTTTCTAAGAAAATGTATGTTTACTATCATGCATTTGAAGAAGTTATGATGACATTGTTGTGGAATAAATTGTCCATGATGATGGTGATGAGCTTCGTAAATTTGTGACATTGATGAAGAGAGAATATTGGGTAACTGAGACTCGGATAGCAACTTTATTGATTTGGAAACTACAGAGGAATAAATTTATAAAAAAATGAGATTCCATATTGAAGAAGATCTGTCTGCTGAGAACCAAGAATGATATGGTGTGGGCCATGATGAGAATGAGTGTTATATCATGATTTTCCCGTTAGGTCAAATCAGTCTATTAACTAACTTTGGAAACCGAAAGGTCACTTTTATTATGAAATATAAAATAAGCGGAATCTTAAAAAACAATCCAATTCATATAATAGTTTAAAACATCACAATGCCAGAAGGTCGGTTTCTCCCTGGAATTAGATGTCCTGGATCTATATTTCTGATGCCACGGTTTCTACCCGTTACCAGATGACCCAAAACACCACACAACACACGAGTTCGGTTCCTCTTCCATATAGATGCTCGACATCTTATTCTAATGCCATGGTTGCCACCCGTTACAGTGTTTCAAGGTCGCAAACAAACAACACACACTAAACAAACAATATGCTCAAAGAATATCCAATTTACATCCACATCATATATATTATATTCTTTGTCTTACATAATACACACAAAATAGTCAACTCAGAAGCGAGATTTCACCAATGACTAACATATATGAGAGAAGTAGAGAAAGAAAAAAGAGCTTTTAGACATGTCCCTCACCTTAGCCTTGGTTTGGAGATTGAAAAGAATAAATTGAAAGAGTGCATTCTTAAAGGCAAAAGAGATGAAAAATAGACAGATTCATAGCTCCTGTTGTTATGATGCGTTGTCCATGAAGACGAGCTCCAAAATGATAATACCTTATACCAGTAGATAGATAAAAGAGTCTTACACCCTCATGTAAATTTTCAACTCAAACAAACACTTCAAAATGATCCAAACACCTTCCATACTGAAACCGACCAAATCTGGAAAACAGACAGAATTGATGACGCTTAAAAACCGAAGAATAAATTTATAACTAACCGTTAACTAATCGTTCCCATCATTCAGAATGAATAAAATTGTGTCCTATAGGTCACCACCAATTTTCATGTCGATCAGATATGATTTAGCCATCCAAACATGCATTTTCCTCAGCCTGGTTGCAGATCCGTTCTTCACTGACATATCTTGCTAAAACTGGAATAAATCACAAAATACAACTCGAAATGATGAAATTCTTTCTCTAATAGATATATATGAAGAAGATGCACATACCCAAAAAGTTTCGTGACAATCCAAGGTCGTTTATCCTGCCATTTCTTTTCCTGACACTATACGAATTTGTTTCTGCATGAGATTGCAACAGCTTCTTTCTCCATTGATTGTTAATGGCTAGGGCTTCACTGAGAATCTAATTTCAGCGCAGAAGAAGAAGAAGAGAGAAAGAGAGAAGAAAAAGTTAGCTAGGGTTCTGAATCCCTTCCTTATGTCTTATTTCATAAACTTTGGACAGAATGAGCTTAAGGTTTATTGATTTTAAAATGGACTATGATGAGTTTTTTTAATTAAAACTCCTTGGGCTTTTGCAATCCAAAAACCTAATAGACCGGAAATCCGGGTTGGGATGTTACAATGAGTTTGAAGAATGATATGGTATGGGTCATGTTGAGAATCAGTTTGATGAAGGTTGCAAAACACAATACATTGCGTTCACGGGTCTTAAAGTTAGAAGAATAATTCATGTTGTTGTGTCTTCAGCATGCCGTTGGAGCTCATGGTGATGAGCATGAGGAATATCAGTATGGCTATTCTCCTATCTTTCAGCATGATGACCATTCACCTAGCGGACTTGCCCCCTCAAGCAGTTATGTCGTAAAACCATTAGATGATGTTGTTCTTGTTCGAACGAGGTTGGGGTGGATGGTAAATAAAACATCTAAGCTTGAGCTAAGCGGTCGAAAGCCTAAGTGCACTAGTATGAAGACCAAGAATACATAAATCACTTATCCTATGTAGGTTTTGTAAGTTCTTCCCACTGTCAAGCTTTAATCAAAATCTTTTGTTCCTCAGTTCAACATCCGAACTTGCATGAGTCATTCATCAACTTCTTTCGTAAGAACCACCAAATTATTCTTTTTTTGAGCAACTTATGCTTATAGTTTCTCAATCTAATTAGACTTCAGATTTGCTTTTTCCGTAATTAATGCAATGTTCTGCTGTGTGACTTTGATTAGAGTATCACAACTTTCTTTGTATTCAAGTTTAAATTCTTCTCCACTTTCATTATCTGTTGAATCATACTAGTACCGATATGATTCAAAGACTTGTTTTTTTGATTATCACCAAAGTGTCTATATATACAAAGTAACGAAGGAATTGATAAAGCTAAATCTAAACTAAATATATTCTCATGTATATCTAAAGATTATTCATCTTTATCTCTATACCCTCCCTCAAGTTAAGAACTCCTAACTTGGAGAGTAAGTAAGCAAACATTGGAGCAGGAATAACTTTTGTGAGCAGGTCCGCAGGTTGTTCCTTCGTAGAAATATGTTTAGTGGTGATGAGCTTCTCTTGAACCGTATCACGAAAAATATGACAATCTGATTCAATATGTTTCATACGTTCGTGAAAGACAATATTTGCGATAATATAGATAGCAGATTTGCAATCGCAAAACAACTTCATAAGCTCAGGATGAGGTATATGAAATACAGCAAACAATTGTTTTATCCACTTGAGTTCTTTCAATGTGAAAGCCATAGATCTGTACTCGGCTTCTGCCGAGGACATGGACACAATATTTTTTTCTCCGTCTTCGAAGAGATATGTGATTTGCCAAGTAAGACAATGTAGGCGCTAAGAGAACAAAGAGTGAGTGGACAAGCTGCACAATTTGAATCACAATATGTCGTAACCTTCCAATCAGAAGTAACACAAAGAAGAATACCATGCGCACGATTACCTTTAAGGTAATGAAAGACTCATAATGCGGCGCGCCAATGAGCTTGCGATGGTTGACCCATAAATTGTGAGAGAACATGAACAATATAACATAGTCTAGGCCGAGTAAATGTTAGGTAAATAAGTCTGTCAACCAATCGTCGATAAGGCTCAGGATCCGTAATAAGCGGTGCTGTTGACGAGGCAAGTTTATGATTTAACTCAACTGGCATGACCACTAGTTTAGCGCCAAGAAGACAAGTCTTGCTAATAATGTCAAGCGCATACTTTTTGAGATAAGAAGATGGCATCCGAGTTTCGAGCCACTTCAATTCTAAGAAAATACTTAAGTTTCCCAAAGTCTTTCATATGAAAAAACTCATGTAGATACTTCTTGAATTGTTGTAAAGTAGATAAGTCATTGTTGGGATTGATAAAATGATCAACATAGACTAGGATATGTAGAGCGATTTTATCGAGAACCAGAGAAAAATGTGAGTAATCAGCTTTACTTTGAAGAAAAAAATAATTTTTGAGAGTTGTACTTATCTTTGAAAACTACACTACAAGAAATATGTCTTTTCTTAGCGGTCGAAAAATGCTATCGTAGGATTGTATAGCGGTTAATTAAACGCTCTGACAGCGCCTGTCATTATAGGTCGGACACTTTAGATAGTGGATATAATGTTTGCTATAATTATTAAAGTTGTGATAGCGTAGTTGAAGATGCAATTCTTTATTTTTATGATAGCGCCGTATATTTTTCATTAAAGGTTTTTAATAATAGCTTTAGTTTTATATATTCAATAGCGTTGGATTTGTATTATAATTGGATTGCATCTATAGTAGTTTATTCTACAAAAATAGCAAACTATTTGTGCTATTATTGTGTTGTGATTATAATAAATTTTTGAATTGTTTGTCAAAAAAAAGATTAAATTATTTTATTTTATTATATCCATGAAACATTTCCATGTTTATAAAGAGTGTAGCATTTCCTAATAAAAACAATAAAACCTATCAAACATCACCAAGACCCTTTCAATCTACTACTAGTAACCCTTCACAATCATTCCTAACATATATACTACCATCATATGCATCTTCACTTTCTTCATCATCTATTTCTTGGATAAGCAATGGTGCGCCAACTAAATCCTCCACTGTTTCTAACTCATGATATCCTCTAGGCGATGCTCTCATTAAAACATACCAATTTGAAGAATCGTCTTCCCTAGAGTAGAAAACTTGTTTTGCTTGAGTAGGAAAAATGAATGAACCTTTCAAATATGCTGCTTGGTTCATAAGTAGATTCCCAAGAGTGAAACCATCTTCTTCCTTCACACCATTACCTTTGTTTGCCCAATTGCATCTAAACAAAGGTACTTTGAACATGTGGTAGTCAAGAAGTAAAATCTCCTTTATAACTCCATAATATGTAAGCATATCAGCTACTTGTCTTGTATCTCGTGCACTCGATCGAGACATACTATACACTTCATAAGTTACTCCATTGTTCTGTGTCTTCCGCTTAACCGCATCTGCATGAAATCTATGCCCATTACATAGGAATCCGTTATGTGCTAAAGCAACATTTTTTCGTCCAAATGCCAACCACCTTATCTCCTTAGAATATGTTTGTGTTGTGTTTGACCAAATCTGAATCAGGGAAAACATCAGACCTAAATCGAGCAATAAGAAACAAGCTCTCATTTCAATAATTGGCAATGAATACTCTAAATCAGAACAACAAATATCTATTTTTTTCAAAAACCAAAACCAGGCCTGAAGCAATTTCAAATTCACAAATCATTTTCCAATAAAATAAATAAAGAAGGAACCAATAGGCAATGAAGACAATAACTTAGAACAACAAATATCAAAAAACAAAAGCTGGCTTGAAGCAATTCCAAATTTGCAATTCATGTTCTAATAAAATAACTAATGAACATAAACTCTAGTTAAGATGTAACCTTCGTTATTATCAATTTTGCAAAAAGTTCAGTATGATTCTTCCACATCAACGTTTCATTTCTAGCACATTTAGCATCAATAGCTTGTAATTCTTCCAAATGCATCATGATTTGACAACAAAAAATAGTTTGCTTTATAAAGCTGTAATTGACATCCTTATTAACAGAATGGGTAACCGCTTACTGCACGTAAGGATCCATAGAAGCCATGTTCATCAGCACCTAGCGATGTACAATGTCTCTATCTTTGTCAGAAAGGGTGACCTCTACACCCCTTGCTAGTGGTCTACCTTCAACCACCATTCCATCATCCTCAATATCTTCGTTCCGATTAACTGCTTCTTGAACTGGTACTGAATTTTGCGAGAACTTTAAACAAAATGCAATGCATTCTCGGGCTAAATACCCCTCAGCCATACATCCTTCTGGCCTTACATGATTCTTCACGTAAGCGTTTAGTATTTTCATGTACCTATAACTCAGTCAAAATATATGAATGGAAGTCAACCATCATTACAAAAGATAAATTGAAGAAAATGTCTTAAAAATTTATGATTGGTAGTCAATGATCATTAGAAAAGATAAATTGAAGAAAATGAGTACATCAAACCTTTCGAAAGGATACATCCATCGAAAGTGTATTGGTCCTTCCAAGCGTTCCTCCTTAGATAGATGTATGGGAAGGTGGAACATTATATCAAAAAGGTATGGGGGGAAGAACCGCTCTAGTTGACACATTGTTTCCAGAAACTCTGTTTCCATCGATATAAGTTTTTCCTTGTCAATGATACGTCGACACAATATGTTGAAGTACTTGCATAATCTGTTTATGGCATTCGTAGGTCCTCTATGTAACAAACCTCTTATGGCAGCTGGTAACCGATCATGTATTAGCACTTGATGATCATGCGACTTCAAACTACCTATAATTGGAGGTTAACAGAAACACTATTTGCAATATAACCACAATAACCATCAGGACCCTTGAAATTAGATAACCTTTTACATAAAATGGTTTTCTCTGACTTCGATAACCAATAGACTGTTGGAGCTAAGTAAGTTTTCTTTCCCCTAACTTCTGTGTGCAAGTGATTTCTTTTTTCAATATCTTCTAAGTCTTGTCGCGCCTTTAACGCATCTTTTGACTTAGCTTTTTGCATGAGTAAAGACAAAATAGCATATGACACATTCTTTTCAACGTGCATCACATCAATATTGTGACGAACAGGCATATCCTAACACATGAGTCGTTTAAATGTTAGGCCTATTATAATACAACAACCAGAGAATGTAGTTTAGTTATTCTGATTTACCTTCCAATAAGGGAGTTCAAAGAATATTGATCTCTTCTTCCACCGCCATAGATCATTTGATTCTTAGCATTCTTCTTCTTGGACAATCTCATCATCTAACAAACCTATTCTTTTTCAATTTTTTTCTTTCTGCAGAGGTCTTCCAAACTCATTCTTAAACACTTTTAAAGTGTCGTATATTTCATCACTGGTTTGTATCCTAAAAGCATTCCCTTTTCCAAAAGTGTTGTCAAACCAAGCTTTCTTATATTTGTAACGGTGGCCTGGAGGTAGTTTTTTTCTATTTCCCATATAAACATACTTCCGGCTAAACTTCAGCCATCTAGTAGGTGTATCCTTTCCACAAACATTGCAAGCTTGTTTTCCCTTCACTTTACATCTAGACAGTGTCCCTAATGCTGGATAATCACTAATAGTCCAAAGCAGTAAGGCTCTAAGTGTGAAATTTTCCTTAGCAAGTGAGTCATACACTTGAATACCTTCAGTCCAAAAATCTTTTAAATCGTCTATTAATGGTGCTAAGTAAACGTCTATGTTATTACCAGGAGCTGTTGGACCAAGGATCAACATAGTCAACATTATGTTCTTAGCCTTCATACACATTGTTGGAGGAGTGTTATAGTTCACTAACAACACTGGCCAAGTGTCTGGCCATGACTCGTTCACTTGTGCCCAAGTTACAGAATCAACAGGGTGTCGCATTGTATCATCACGATTAGCATTGGTAGAATGCCAACGCACATCTTCTGCCATCTTTTTAGATTTGAACATCCTCCTAAATCTATCTTTGATTGGGAAATATCGAAGTATCTTTGATGGAATCTCTACCTTAATCTCATTACTGTGTTAATCTATTTCCCATCTTGAAACTTTGCATCTTGGACAATAATCTACCTCTTTAAATTCTTTCTTAAAGAGTACGCAATCATTTTTTCAAGCATGAATATTATCGTAACCGAAACCAAATATCTTTGGAAACTTTTTAATGCCATCGATACTCTTCGGAAGAACATTGTCTTCAGGTAGCATGTCATGAATTTAGACCAATAGCTGATCAAAGTAGTTTTCTGATATACCACTCTTAACTTGAATTCTATACAGTCCCATAATTGCCGAAACCTTTGAATATTTGATGCAATTTTGGTACAATGGAGTTTCAGCTTCTTTTAATTTTTTCCTGAACTCAGATTCTTCTACTGGTCCATCATCATCATTTGTTTCTCCATTTCATTATTTTGAAATTGATTACCATCATCCATAAAATATGCAGTCTTGAACAAATCAATTACCTCAATTTCGGAATCAATAGTAGTGTCCTTTGTATTAGACCTTCGTTCACCGTGAATACTCCATGTAGTACTCTTATACTTCGGATCCGTACCCTTAATTACTAGATGATCAACTATGTTTTCTAATTTTTGACGGCATAAATTTCGGCAATCTCTACATGGGCAAAGCATTTCAGTCAGATTACCCAATCTTCTTGCTGTTGAGTTTACGAAATTGGTTGCTCCTACTAAGTACTCGGCACTAGTCCTACATGTTAAATCGCAAAGAAAAAAGTTAGCATAACAATTTCAATCGGCGAATAAAAGTATTTCTCAAGAGATGTATATACATGATACATTTGCAGCAATATCCACGACTTTTCCATTTGATAAATATGTAACGAGTGTTGCAAATTATGTTTAGAGTTACGTAGATGGAGATGAGAGATTAGGGTTTAGTTTTTCTTTTTGGTGAAACATAAACATGTTTAGAATTAGAAAGTACATATAAAAATCGAGGATTATGTTATTTTAGCGAGTTTTTCATTTTCGCATCAAAAGAAACTCGAAAGTAAGCAACGGCTCAGATTGGATGAATTAAGTTGTCTAAAAATATCCGACGATGTATCTTGCATCTTGTTTACTATCTCCGCCTCATCTGCTCATTGGTAAGTTTTTATAAATGTAAAATAAATTATATGAGTTAGAGTACTATTAGTTACAAGTTCAAATGGTTTAATTATATCATTTTAGAGTATATTGTTAAGGTTTACAAATTTGAAATTAAACAACTCAATCGTGAAAAAACTAAACAACTTAATAAATTAAATGTCAAAAGTTGTTGCATGTGTATTTAAATGATATATAAAGTATATTATATGAGTTTGAGTAATATTAGTTACAAGTTCAAAGGTCTTAATTATATCATTTTAGGGTCTAGTGTTAAGGTTTACGAATTTGACATTAAACAACTGAAACGTGAAAAAACTAAACATTTGTTAAAATTAACTGTCAAAAGTTGTTGAATGTATATTTAAATGATATATGAAGTATATTATATGATTTTGAGAACTACTATTAGTAACAAGTTCAAAGGGTTTACTAATATAAGTTTAGGCTCTAGTGTTAAGGTTTACGAAATTGAAATTAATCAACTCAAACGTGAAAAAAGTAAACAACTTAATAAATTAAGTGTCAAAAGTTGTTGAATGTGTATTTAAATGATAAATAAAGTATATTATATGATTTTTACTACTATTAGTTATAAGTTCAAAGGGTTTACTAATATCAATTTAGGGTCTAGTGTTAAGGTTTACGAATTTGAAATTAAACAACTCAAACGTGAAAAAAACTAAACAACTTAATAAATTAACTGTCAAAAGTTCTTGTATGTGTATTTAAATGATACATAAATTATATTATATGAGTTTGAGTACTACTATTAGTTACAAGTTCAAAGGTTTTACTAATATCACTTTAGGGTCTAGTGTTAAGGTTTAAGAATTTGAAATTAAACAACTCAAACGTGAAAAAACTGAACAACTTAATAAATTAACTGTCAAAAGTTGTTGCATGTGTATTTAAATGATATATAAAGTATATTATATGAGTTTGAGTACTACTATTAGTTACAAGTTCAAAGGGTTTACTAATATCAGTTTAGGGTCTAGTGTTAAGGTTTAGGAATTTGAAATTAAACAACTCAAATGTGAAAAAACTAAACAACTTAATAAGTTACATGTCAAAATTTGTTGCATGTGTATTTAAATGATATATAAAGTATATTATATGAGTTTGAGTAATATTAGTTACAAGTTCAAAGGTCTTAATTATATCATTTTAGGGTCTAGTGTTAAGGTTTACGAATTAGACATTAAACAACTCAAACGTTAAAAAAACTAAACATTTGTTAAAATTAGCTGTCAAAAATTGTTGAATGTATATTTAAATGATATATAAAGTATATTATATGAGTTTGAGTACTACTATTAGTAACAAGTTCAAAGGGTTTACTAATATAAGTTTAGGGTCTAGTTGTTGAATGTGTATTTAAATGATAAATAAAGTATATTATATGATTTTGAGTACTATTAGTTATAAGTTCAAAGGGTTTACTAATATCAGTTTAGGGTTTAGTGTTAAGGTTTATGAATTTGAAATTAAACAACTCAAACGTGAAAAAACTAAAAAACTTAATAAACTAACTGTCAAAAGTTATTGTATGTGTATTTAAATGATATATAAATTATATTATATGAGTTTGAGTACTACTATTGTTACAAGTTCAAAGGGTTCACTAGTATCAGTTTAGGGTCTAGTGTTAAGGTTTACGAATTTGAAATTAAACAACTCAAATGTGAAAAAACTGAACAACTTAATAAATTAATTTTCAAAAGTTCTTGCATGTGTAGTTAAACGATATATAAAGTATATTATATGAGTTTGAGTATTACTATTAGTTACAAGTTCAAAGGATTTACTAATATTAGTTTAGGTTCTAGTGTTAAGGTTTATAAATTTGAAATTAAACAACTCAAACGTCAAAAAAATAAATAACTTAATAAATTAACCGTCAAAAGTTGCTGCATATGTATTTAAATGATATATAAAGTATATTACATGAGTTTGAGTACTACTATTAGTTACAAGTTCAAAGGGTTTACTAATATCACTTAAGGGTCTAGTGTTAAGGTTTACGAATTTGAAATTAAACAACTCAAACGTGAAAACACTAAACAACTTAATAAATTAGGTGTAAAAAGTTGTTGCATGTATATTTAAATGATATATAAAGTATATTATATGAGTTTGAGTACTACTATTAGTTACAAGTTCAAAGGGTTTACTAATATCAGTTTAGGGTCTTGTTTTAAGGTTTACGAATTTGAAATTAAACAACTGAAACGTGGAAATAATAAACATTTTTTATATTTAACTGTCAAAAGTTGATGAATGTGTATTTAAATGATATATAAAGTATATTATATGAGTTTGAGTACTATTATTTAAAAGTTCAAAGGGATTAAATGTTTCAGTTTAGGGTCTAGTGTTAAGGTTTATGAATTTGAAATTAAACAACTCAAACGTCAAAACTAAACATTTATTTTTTTAAGCATTTATGATTTAGGATTTAGGGTTTAGGATTTAGTGTTTAGGATACCATATTGTTGTTAATATTGTTTCCATAAAAAATAAAAAATTGGTTTACCAAAAAGGGTGACCTCGACACCCTTTTGTACCTTGGTACACCAAATTTGTTGTCTAATAAAATGAAACACCAACCACGCGTCTCTGAAATGAATATTTATGAGTTGTCTAATCACACTTTTTTGTATTAATATTACTTGATTTTTTAAGTTTGTAATTATTATTCTTCTCTTTCCAAAAGTACTCAATCACACCTTTTTGGTTCCAATATCTTTTTCTCTTTCCAAATATAACTGGAGATAGAGAGAGAGAGAGAGACAGAGAGAGAGAGAGAGAGAGAGAGAGAGAGAGAGAGAAAGAGAAAGAGAGAATTTCAAAAATACAGTAGATTTGAGGAAACATAGTAGAAGAAAACAAAATTCATAATATGAACACATTTACTACAACATATTGTTCAACGTTGACCATTTTCTTCAAACACTATGTATAACAACCGTTAGTTGTTTTGATCCTCTCACAAACTTACGTCCTATCAATTCAGCAGCAGCGCGAGCCAAAATCTTTTTACCGTCTTCTAATCCACGTGACAAATGAAGATCAACTCTTTCTAACACAAGACCATGCTTAATCAAATATTGCAACATTAATACTTCACTAAACCCTCCACTAAAATTTTTAATTTCCATGACTTTTAAAGTTGATTTCAAAAATTTGTGTGTTGTTATATTTTGACTCCAATAATTCTCTAAATCAATCTGAAAAGCTGTAGCTAAGATCGGTCTTGGAGGAATCATAACAAATGTCAGTATTTCTAAATCTGGTAAACCATTGATCATGGATCTAATACCAAAAAATTCATTTGGTTGCATATTTTTCTTTATAACCAAATGTTTCGTCTCCATTGGTGCTTGCAAACGATTCGGATCATCACTTTTTGAATCATCTGAATGAGAAATGGACATACTGTTAACATCTTGGCTGATGACATATCGTAAAGCATACTACAAATGTGTTCATGTTAGGTCATCATATTCAGTTACTTTCGAGAAATCCAAATATGTTTCTTTCATCATTCTATTCGCTTCCATGAATTGAAAGTAGTGAAATTTTCCAATGTGCTTGAAACTTTGAATATTTGTCAAGTTGAGTGTATTATACTCCGTGGTGAATTCACAATTCTCGAATATCAACTCAGTTAACCGGTTATTGTATCCGGTTATTATCTCAAGACCAATGTTCCAGCAATTTTCGATGGTTAAATATTTTAAAGTAGGAGACATTGATATCAAATACATTATATTCTTGAGATTCATCCAACCAAAGCATAGAAATTTTATCAAATTCAAATTCCAAAACCTTGATGGATCAAATTGACAACCTAATAGCTTCAATGACCCAAGAGAGCTTAGATTATAAAAACTTTCTGGTAATGGAAACACAGTTGCCTCTATTACTTCTTGAGTATTATCTGAGTAATTAAGAATTAGATACTTTACTTGTTCAGAGACCGGGAAGTCGATCAACAGCTTGATCTCTGATTCAAAACAACCCAGATTAGAGAGACAAAACTCAAAGCTTTTCATGCATTCACCAGAAAATCTTGACACTCACTCAATTGTATAGTGAATAAGCAAAGCCCTAGAGACTATTCTGGTTTCTTCATCTTCGGCGACCAAAAATACACGACCTGGGATTCTTTGAAAGAGATATTGGTCATCTCATAACATATATTCCTCCAATGTTTAGATAGAACGCTTGTCACGTGAGAAGCACATGATGTTACTAAAAACAGAAGAACCAGATTTTGCCTAAGTATTAAGCTTGTTTTGACAGAAGAGGAAACAGCTCTACGGCCATGTTTGGACCTTTGCGCATTCTTAATGTTATTTTTAAAAGCTTGTTGTATGTTCTATAAAACTAAAGTGATACAACTGGATTCCGGGTATTAGATCCCGGCATAAGTTGGGTCAAAGTTAAGGACCCGAACACGTTCTTAGTTCCTCTTGCGGAATTTTTACCCCATATTGATGGTTATGTCTACTACGACGGGCCTCAGCAGAGTCGGATGTCGACGTGTAGCCTCCTCTCATCCTTACTATCATTTCAGAACTGAGAATAAAAAATAACATTTTAAGCTAAATTCCACATCTAACGAATTCAAACAATATGTATGTAGATGATACCTCATAATAACCTAAACCGCATAATCGATGTACATAGACCTAAAATTAACTAAAAGCTTGAGTATATGAGGAAGATACCTTCTCGATTAAGCAATAGAGCTTCAAATCAGTGAGATCAACAAAGTCCCGAAGTAACGCATACACTAAAGATCTTCTGAAAATAATGATGAAAGATAGAAATAACTAAGTCAAATTGATTATATTGAAAAAGTTAAGTGATTTCATAAGTACCATAGCGTTTTTTGTATTATCTGTAACAGTAAGTGCCGAAACTAAGCAAATTTACGTGCCTAAGTATTTTTGTTTTACTGGGAATAAAAAAATAGCATCCTAAAAAAGTGAAACGCTATGGATAAAACCCGTGTGCATGTACAATAGCAGAGACACGAAAAACGCTATCCTGGGATGCTATCGATAGTCATATTTGTTGTAGTGCTAACAACGTGATGCTTGCTTTAAACCATTAATAGACTTCTTAAACTGACACACTTTAGAAGAATCAGTAAAGGGAAAACCAGGCCGAAACTTCATATAAATTTCTTCATCAAAATCACCATGAAGGAACACATTATGAACGTCCATCTGACGTATGTCCCAATTTTTGGCGGCTGAGATTTGAAGTAAAAAACATACCATAGTAGGTTTTGTGACAGGTGCAAAAGTGTCGCTATAGTCGAGACCTTCTCTTTGGATAACAAACAAACAAGCATTTACGACTTCGAGAACTGAATTTGTCGTTGCTCCTTGCACGACGATGAGCGTAACAAAGACATCCGAAGATGCGCATAGTATCATAGTTCGGTGGACTGTTGTACAACATCTCATAAGGTGTGCTACAATCTAAGAGAGGTGTAAATGTCCCATTAATTAGATGAGTAGCAACAAGAACACTTTATCCCCAAAAAAGAGTTGGCAAATTTGCATGAAATAGACACGCCCGAGAAACGTTTAGGATATGTCTGTGTTCAACAAGACCATTTTTTTGAGGTGTGTCTACACAAAAAGATTAATGAAGGATTCCAGCTTGCTGAAAATAAGAGGACAGTGCTATAAACTCTCTCGCGTTATCAGTGCGAATTGACTTCACCGATTTGTTGAATTGTTTTTCACTCAACGCACAGAAACTTTTAAGTAAAGAAGAGACTTCTGATTTAGCGAGCATCAAATATGTCCAGACTACTCTAGAATAGTCATCGACAATATTTAAAAAAATAAGTAGCACAATAAGTAGGAGTACGATATGGACTCATATATCACAATGAATTAAATCAAATAGTGTTGTAGCTTTATTAAAACTATTGTTAAAAACCTCACATGTTTGTTTAGCCCGGAAACATGTGTCACACGGGTTTGAAAATCTAGAATCTAATCTAGATAACTTAAAAATTGTAAAGAAGCCAACACTTTAGGAGATGGGTGTCCAAGACGTCGATGCCAAAGCTCAACAGTAGAAGTTTTTGATGAACTCGAGGAATTGTAACACCCTTGAAATAGTACACTCCATCTCTCTCTTCACCTGATCCAATCAGGGTCTTCGTGATACGATCCTACAACACACATAAATTATCAGTAAATATAGTTATGCAATCGGTCTGGCGAAGAAGCTTAGACACTGATATTAATGTGAAATTGAAATAAGGAACATATAAGACATCTCGTAAATGATATTTTTTGTTCAACGGAAAGGTTCCTCTTTTAGTAGCACTAGAAGCACTTCCATCGGGAAAAACAAATGTTTAGGAACCAATGTCCTTTATGTGCTGCAACAACGACAAGTTTCCCATCACATGGTGCGATGTACATGTATTAACAATAACATCACTTAGATTAGTTTTACCTGACACATGATCCTTTGTTAGATGACTTTGATGATTTTCAAAAAGAGTGATCAAAGCGAAAAATTGATCAGATAAGACAGGCGAAGGTATGTTTGCGGAATCATTTTTCTGAGTTGTGTGTGTCATGTTAGCTCGACCACGACCTCTGCCCCTTGAGGAACCAGATCGTCCACCTCGTCCGTGAGAATTGGAACTCGATTGCAATCGTTGTTGTTGTTGCTCTTGCCACTAATCAGGATAACGATGAGGTAAGAGGCATTCTGAAACATCATGACCCTTGCGGTTTCAGTGTGTACAAAACCGAGATAAATCATGACTTCGATTGTTTCCCGTGACTACTCCTGCGATAATAGAAGAACCATTATTGTGTTCTGTTTGAACTGTGAAACCGACTGCATTTTGTCGACTTTCTTTTGAATGAACAGTGAGATGATGTTGTTTTTCTCTTATGACACGAGAGTAAACACTATTTAGGTCAGGTAAAGGATCTTTATTGATAATATGAGAACGAATCAAACCAAAATGGATGTCATCGAGTCCAAACAGAAACGTGCGGACTTTTGCATATTCCCTTTCTTTCTGAATATCAGCAGACTCTTCATAGGTACATGATCGAGAAGTTTGTAGAACAGGCTGGCCGTTTTTCTTGCAATTTGTAATTTCATCTTCTAACAGATGCTATCAAACACCACTTTTTACCGAAAATTGTCTTTTAATTGCGTCCCATAATTTGTAAGCTTCAGGTATGTGACTAACTGTTGAACGAACTTTGGGATCAATAGAAGTTCTAATCCATCCAACTATCATTGAGTTTGTAGTAGTCCATCATGCAAGTTCTGGATTTGAGGTTGGTTTTGTGATGGCTCCATCTATAAACCCCATTTTCTACTTTGCTTGAAGAGAATTTAATAAATCAATAGACCATTCTGAGTCGTTATTGCCACGAAGAAGAATAAGACTAGTTAGGGATCCTGGTGTATCAAAAGGATGTAGAGTATAAGGTGATTCTGCATATTTAAAGAAGAGGACACGAGAAGAAGAAATAAAAACATAACAATAATATTGATGGAAATTTCAAGATCGAAGAAAAAGAGGAAAGTTTATGGTTTTAGTTTCCTTATGCTCTGATACTATGTAACGATATGATTCAAAGACTTTTCCGGTGTATTATCACCAAAGTGTCTATATACACAAAGTAACGAAGGAATTGATAATGCTAAATCTAAACTAAGTATATTCTCATGTATATCTAAAGATTATTCATCTTTATCTCAATAATATGGGTGGGCATGAAGCGGATATTGATAGGTTAAGAATTTAATCCTAAACAATACTGCAGAGAACAGTTCAATGTAGCATAGATAGGGTATCCAATCCACAAAGACCATAATAGTACACGTTCAGTTTCAGTTTCAAATCTAGCTAACGCGAGAATAATGAGATTGATAATGATCAAAACGGTAAATTAAAACGGCTGAAAACTTATAAAATAAAAGCGTCAGGCATCAGGGAAATTACAGGTAATCATGATTCAAAGTCAATTTATCATGCAGGGATTTTCTTTGAAAATAGTTGTCAATATGAAAGACAGATATTGAATAATCTCCTCCCGGAGTATTAAACCCTATGCTCAACTTATCAGAGGCAAACTCTCGCCATCTTTTAAATAATTGAACATGCATTACATATCAGATTCAATTGTTCATAAGTAATCAAGACAACACTCCCGCAAGCAAAATCACTTATTCATCTAGACTAAGTCAGGTCTCTAAACCAAATTCCTTTGTGTTTATCAACCTAATATCAATAAATGGCCAATTTAATTCAAGCATTAATAACAACTCTAGAATAAGAACCTAACAATTATTATCCCCTTATGACAAATCTAACAATCAAACCCTGATTTCTTTGGGAAACCCTAAAACCTAACTATGGAACTACTCAGACATTGTCATGCAAACACAATTAAATATCAAAGAAGAACACATATTTAAATTAAATATAGATATATAAAAGGGTTCATAAATCTTCTCCAAATACAGGATGAATCCCCTCTTCCTAAGTAATTCTCTCAGAAAATAAAATAAAGCTTAAGTTCTAAAGGCCATAAACACATTGTATTTATAGGCTAAAAAAGTTAAGTAATAAAATATGGAAAACTTGATAGGCTTGAGGACTTGAATTGCAATTTGGAAAACTTCTTTTTTTCTTCTCAGAACATCTGCCCGATCGAGCAAGTGTTTGCCCGATCTGGCACTTCACATTTTTGCTTGACTCTTCTCGTTTGCTCGATCGATCTTATCTTTCGTATTTTTCCAGGAACATCTGTCCGATCGTGCATATCACCTGCCCGATCGATCACTTTTGTCTGCAACTTCTAATTCTTCTTAAACTTCCTTGAATCTCCTGAAATGCACCGGTTTTGCTCTGATTCGTCCCGAACACCTAGAATACTGAAATTCTACCAAATATGCAATGAAAACACTCGGAATAATGCAGAATAGCAAACATAAATGCCCACTATTATGCATTAAACCTGAGTAATATCAACTCCCCCAGACTTAGATCTTTATTTGTCCTCAAGTAATGTAAGACCAATCTGGAAAAGAGGTTTGAAAAGGACCACACAAAAACTCACAAAATCTCAAAAACTATAAGTACAGTTTCAAATCCAAAAGACACCAATCTCAAAAAACCACTTTGACATAATTGTTTACCACCACTAAACTAATAACATGTTTCCTACTATAAATCTCAAATCAATCAAGCATCAAATCATATTAACCAGCTCTATAAATTCAATTAAGTTCATATTCATGCATTCTCACGTATTGTATATCAATCAATTTACTCAAGTAACTCTTCAATCGAAAATCCCATACCAAACAGAGCATCAACCGACTTCCGGTCTTGATCCTTTTTCTCCCTTTCTCACTTCTTTTCAGATTCGCACTTTTCTGTTTTTTTCTTTTCTTTCTTCTTTTTATTCTTTTCATGTTCGCACTTTTCTGCGTTTTCATGATTCTAACTGTTTCTCAACAGCCTCAGCAATGACTACGGACTTCGAGGTCACGCTTTCAACTATTTTTCTAAACGGGTTTTCATATTTTTTTGAAGGGAGAGAGAGAAAGGACCCGGATCATACTGACAGAACTTGTCGGCTTTACAGAACACTGAAGAGCAAGGTACCTAATTCTCAAAATATATCAACACCATAAGCAAGAATAATTCAGATTTAAATTAAGTCCTATCATGGTAGAGCTATCATCAATTCATCAATAACTCAAAAGACCAGAACTTTCAGAAAAAAATCAATCAGTATGGGGTTCCAATCCTAATCTCAGCAAATCATCTAAGTCAGCAATCTAGAGAAAGTGAAAATCATACCCACACTTGGCTATTATTATCATCGATTTTGATCATGGTTCCTTCGACTCGATAGACTCCGCTAGATTTAAAAACAAAAATTTTGAAATTTTTCATCAAAAAAAACTAAACAACAAAACATAATTAGTATCAATACACCATCCCCCAGACTTACTTCACACCGTCCCAATATAAAAATAAATCAAAAAGACGGTAGATAATATGATATAGTTGTATTTTAGCATGTTTATAGCTTTATTTTGCATCCATTTAGGTTAGATTCATGATCATTTAGATTAGTATTGGTACATTTGCATGTGCATTCTCATATTTCAAGTGATTGAGACCATGGATGCAAGTTAAGGATAAAAAGGAGGACGAAAAAGTGAAGAAACGCCCAAAAACAGAGCATAACGGTCATCACATCGGTCAGGAACAGAGCACCTGACCGATGCAAAGACGAGAAAAAACCAGGGACTTCTATCGGTCAGGACATCGGTCAGGCATATCGGTCAGCCCTGACCGATGCAAACGTGCTGAGACAACATTTTCTTTATCATTTTGACTTTTTACCCAAATTTTAATGGGTTAACCCAAATGTTTTAGGCTTAACCCAATGGATATTAGTTTTAGTATTCAAACCTTTTACCATAATTTTTAGGGATTAAGCTTTGTTTCCTAAGAACCTTTGTAATCACTATAATTTCTTATCTATTTTGAATTGAATTTCTTGTTTGATTGTTGTTTTCTTCTTCAAATATACTTC
>OVBE01005325.1:1012-21954 GCA_900406425.1 Iberis pinnata | reverse complement strand
AAAAAATATATATATATATATAAATATATATATATATATATATATATGTAAATATATAAATATATAAATGGTTCAAACTAAAACTACTTTTCCCAAAACTTTCGTATCAATATATCTGATTTAGGGCTTTGGTCTAAATGTTAATTTGTTTGGACTTTGGATTTGAATGGTGTGTAATGGGCGAGTCGGCTCAATATTATTATGGATCCTTAGGTAAAAACAAAAATATAGACCCTTTAATTTCATATTTAAATTATCATATAAAATGATCGAGTTTTAGCGTGTTGATTTTTTATTGTAAGCTTTGTTACGAGTCTAAATAAAATAAAAATAATTATTTTGATGATTACTTTTTAACCACTATTTTAAAATTATTTCGATTAAAAGAATTAATATGGATCTTGTATGGTTGGAACCTAGGGCGGTCGCACCATGTGTCCTTCCTAGTGAGCCGTCTCTAATGGGATGGGATACATCTGATACTATTCTAAGTATTTTAATAGAAACTTATTTTGAAAAAGTGTATTTATATATATATATAAATAAATATAAATATAAGACTATGTAGAATATGCCTTGAATGCCAACCAAAGAAATAATAAGTATCGAAGCTCTATATTTATATAGTATTTTCAACTAGAAACTAAGTAAAACTAATTGAACATGATTTTTGTTGTTGTCATATTTAGATCGGTAAAGAAAATATATAATGAATTCTTATTCATTGAACTTAACTATTCATTTTCTTATTTCTTTATGAAATTACATTTCCAATACAACAAATGAATTTTGTTTATTCTGCTTGGGTTTATATTTCTAACAACAACAAAATTACATATATCAAATCTGAATTTTTTTTTGTTTAAACATTAAAATTTATAAAGTCTAGAAAAGATGGTAGTGATCAAACAATTCATATTGATAAGTGAGATTCACTTTTGTTTAAACATTAAAAAATTGATCTTAGTAGATTGCTTAAAAATTCACATTTGTATTTTTCTTTATTCCAACTATGAGATTCATTTTATTTTGAAGAATATTTTGTTTAAAGTTTAGACAAAAGTCGTAATGAATAGACAATTATCTTAATAAGTGAGTTCCGAATTCTATAAATCAAGTGATTAAAAATTCACATCAACATCTTTCTCCTTCGTAATTTAAGTCTACATAGTTAACAAGGATCAAGTGGCATAGTGGTTGTGGCAATCGTTGTTATCTTGTTACCAAACCAAGGTTCGATTCTGACCACTCGCATAGTGAATGCATTTTCTCCTATTTGTAGAGTATGAACTACTGGACCAGCTAGTTGTGGTCCAAAAATTAATATGACAAAAAAATCTAGATAGTTTCAAAATTCAATATTATAGGAGTTAGGTTAATGATTGAGCTTTGTAAATCAACTTGTGATTTATAATAAAAAGTAACCAAGATTATAATTATTACTAATGTCTAATAATACATTATAATGGAATATTTTCCTAACACAAGACATTATATCTAAATTACTCAATTCATTGGAGCCAACTCAATCAACTGGTCTAGCTTAGGGTTGATCATGTTGAGGTGCACACATTTGCAAAGGTTGCCAACACATGCAACTTGAGTCTTTGGTGGACAACCATTCTGATCACAATCACCACTTAGATCACATGGTTCACCAATCCCAGAACCAGGTGCACATGTACATTTGTGATCTTTACATACTGTATGTGTGAATACTAGGCAATAATGAGGACCACAATCTTTAACACTATTGCATTGAGGTTGACCTTCACTTCTCATAATCATACCTATAGTTTAGTTTATGAGAATACATGACAAAAAATGAATAAAGTTATATATTTACTTTAATTATATATTCAAATAATGAATAAAATAATACGTAAAAGAATGGATTGAAACAAATATTTCTACAAAAAAATAACCTCTAGATATGTCCCGTGGCCGGAACCATGGCCGACCGGATTCACAGTTATGGATGGCAACAGCCAGTGGCGAATCTAGGACTGGACAAAAAAATCGGAACCGAAGAACCAGTACCGAAGAATCGAAAAAACGGTTCCGATCTGGTTCCACCCAAAAATATCCAATGATTCATGAACGAAGAACCATGGATATCAGGTAGGAACCGAGAACCGATGAGTAGAACCGAATATCCGAAACATATATATATATATATATATATACACATATACATACATATTATATATTTCAGGTACTTTAGTTTTTTTAGGGTAATTTTTATATTAATTCGGGTAATCTTTGTATATTCAGGTATTTACGTGTAAATTAGTCTTAAATTTTTTCGGGTATTTAATTGTTTTCGGGTATTTTTTTGGTATTTTGGGTATGGAAATACCAGGAACCGATTTGGAACCGAAAATTTCGGATATTTTCCGGTTCCTTTAACATAGAACTAACCGACCTGGAACCGAAATGAACTGAACCGGAACTGAATCGAAAAATTAAAAAGGATATATTGGGTATTATTAGAATTCAGGAACTGAAGAACCGGAACCGAATGGTTTAGACCCAGAATCGAACCGAATACCCGAAAGCCCAGTCTTAGGCGAATCCATGACTTAACCTGTAATAATGTTGCTTGTAAATTTTATAAAATTTAAAGTGTCGGTTGAACCCATATGTGCCAATGTGGATCTGCCTTGGCAACAACTGTCGATAAGTTTTATTTTGGTGGTTAGGGTTTTCTAAATCTAGGGTTCTCTAATTTAATTTGATTATTTTTTGTTGGCTATCTCTGATTTAGATCTCTCTACTAGTTTGTGGCTGGAATTTGGTATTAGGATTTGGGCTTGATACAATGTAAGTTTTATATATGGACTATTATATTATATATAAATATAGTTTTTTATAAAAAATCTCTATATATGTATATAATGCTTAAAACGTGTGTTTTCAATCGACTAAGTAAGAAAGAAATGACAAAAAGAAAATTACATACATGAAGAAATTAGGAGAAGAACGACGAAATTGCTTGCTAACTTTGCCATTTTTTTTGCTTCTCTAACTTTTTAAATAATATTTTTGCTTATTTTAGGCTTCTTTCATCTTTTGTGCATCATGGTTGTTTATATTTATAACTAAATTATGAAAAAATTGGTCAAATAAAAAGGTATTTATTTAAAATGGGTAACATAGTTAATGAATATAATATATAAAGTTAATAATTGTTTTGAATGACATTTCGCAGCATTCAAAAGATATTTAATGATAATACATAACAATACTTTAATTGTATTTACAAAAAGTTACATCATAAGATTGAATGGCATATATACAATTTGAGTCTTGACTTATTAAATATAAATTAAAGTTCAACTCTAGTTTAGTATATGTATATAATATAAAATATGACTAAAAAAATAAATTGCAAGTTATTTTGTTGATTTTCACGAAAATAGGAAAGTCAAATATATTTTTATATATCAACTATCATAAATATATGAATAGAAAAAATTAAATATATTTCACAATTATTTTTATTACTTATATATATTTATATATATATATATATATATCACTTAAAGAGAAATAAAAAAATAACAAAATGGCAATTTTAGTTTGTCTTATCTTCTTGGCCATCTCAATGGGAAAAATAGATTCTATTATTATCTTTAAGCTTTATAACATTGGAATATTAAAATTAATTTGGAAGTAACAACAAGCACCATGTTAGATTCAAATCATGACGTGTTGTATATTCATATAACAAATGGTTAGATTTGAACATAATTTATTCTAAAGAGGGAAAACGATCTATTTCGCAACATAAATTTTCATATATCGATATTTTTCCACGAAATCAGACCCTAATTTTATTTTCTCTGATTTTAATTTCTGATATCTATTTCCCCATAATTAGAACTTGAAAATCTAATTGTCCACAAAAACTTTCATACTTTTTTACTTTCATTATAAAAAGTATTTTTTTCTTGATTTCTCATATGTATATTAAAAAAATATGATAAATCATCATTTTAATTTTTTTTTTTGGACAACAAAGAAGATAAAAAATAAAACAACCGAGTTAAGGGCATAAGGGAAGCTCTGAGTTACTACATGATTGGGTAGTGTTAACGAACGAGGATAGCACTCTCCTTTCCCGAGCTGTTCGAGCAAGATAGTCCGCTGTTGTACTCCAGTTTCTTCTACGAAAACTACATCGAAGCGTGAATAATTGCTCCGCATAAGATTTATTTCTGCTAGCTCCGCTGTAAAAATCGGCCAGTCATCCTGATTTTCCAAGAGGGTGACTAAGTCTGAAGAATATTTTGTTTAAAGTAGATCATGAAAGTGATAGTGAATCAAACAATTATAAAGATAAATGACATTTGTTTTCTTATGAAAACTTAATGCAACAAAAGACAATATATAAATTATTACTATTGATATAAATGTCCAAAGATATTACATCTCACATACATATATGGAATTGCTTCCTACATAAGACTTAAGACTTTATATCTGAAATACTCAAACCATTGGAGACAAGTTAATCAAACTGGTCCGGCTCAGGACTAGGCCAAATCAACTAGTTAGGGACACAAGTGCAAGTCTGATAAATGCAGACAACATGATTGTTTGGTGGACAATGAGAAGGATCAGAATCACATTCATTGGGTCCTGCACATTCACTACCAATCGGAGAACCATCACCACATGTACATTTGTGGTCTTTACATATTATATGTGTGTCTAATCTGCAACGACGAGGATTACAATCTTTGACATTGTTACATTGAATTTGGCCTTCACTCCTCATAATCATACCTATGTATATTAACAATCAAACCAAGCCAAATTAGATGATTGTCACATCTAGTTTAGTTTACGAGAATATCATATGACCAAAGAATGAATAAAGCAATATATATATAATAACGTGTTAAAACGTGTGTTTTCAATCGATTAAGTATGGCAGAATCAGGGCCAGCTTTAAAATTTTAGGGGTTTGAAACAAAATTAAAAAGCTTGAGGCTAATATTTCATATATTTATTTTGGAGTTATTATATATATAAAATTTTAAATTTTGGAAGCCTATAGAATATGAGATCGGATTTATAAAAACGGGGGTTCTAGGTCAATATTTCATGTTGCTATGCCCAGGACCGACCCTGAGCAGAAATCACAGGAAAACAATTGAAAGACATACATGAAGAAATTAGGAGAAGAATGACGAAAATGCTTGCTGAATTTTCCATTTAGTTGTTTTTTTTTCTTCTCTTCTCTAACTCTTTTTTTTTAATAATATTTTTGCTTATTGCAGGCTTGATTTATCATTTGTGCAACAGGCTTGTTTATATTTATAACTAAATTATGGAAGAAAAAAATTGGTTAAATAACAAAGTATCCGTTTGTAACATAAAAAGAAGTAAATCGTTTAAAACGGGTGATTTATTTAATCAATTCTGTTGACCAAAATAGTTAATGAAATCTACTATAAATAAAGTTAACTATTTTGAATAACATTTCGTTGTTAAGAAAAAAAAAAAACATTTCGAAGCATTGAAAGATATCTAGATATTATAATTAAAGTGAGATTCTATTTTAGTATATGTATATAATATGTCACGAAAAAATGCCCCAACTGCTGCAGATGCGAGTAACTATATAAGTAAAACAAGTTTATAACATATAAGTATAATATACACATATATATGACTACATTTATATCTGCAACGGCTTCGTGGACATCTTTCGGCAGGAGATGCTCAAATACAAAAGGGAGAAAGCGTTTTATAACTACATGACAATCGTGGCTCTTCATCCCAATGAATTTGCCTTCTTCGATATCAATAAAATTTCTCAAATTAGATGCGTATCCATCGGAGAATTTGACCCTATGAATAATCCAATCGAAGAACTCAGCCTTTGCATTCTTAGATAATCTAAATGCAGGAATTGGACAAATTCCATCATTCGTAATGTGAAGCTGAGGACGAGAACAGATATCCGCCAAGTGTAACTTAGAATTGAAATTGTCTTTGGTGTTCTCTTGGACATTTAGCACGGTGTTCATAATGTTGTCGAAGAAGTTCTTCTCAATGTGCATGACATCTAGGTTATGTCTCAACAAATGGGTTTTCCAGTAAGGCAAATCCCAAAATATGCTTTTCTTGTGTCAATTATGATTTATACCTGCATACTCAACATTTACGTGTCCATTCCCACCAACGTTTGCATCATTGGTCATTTCAACAACATAATCTTCCATTTGGGTTAATAGCTCTGTGACATCTAATTCATGTGATGGACCGTCACCACATCTCTTCTTCATGAATAATGAAGTAGATCGACGATATAGATGACTCGGGGGTAAAAACCGTCTATGACAATCAAACCAACAAGTTTTCCGTCCATTCTTCAGCTGGAAGGAATCAGTGTTGTCGTTACAATATGGATATGTGTTTTCCATCCATATAGCATCCCATACGTTGGGAAAGCGCTTATAGTCCACATAAGAACCGCACGCATCTTAAAATTCTGTCGTAAAGACACGTCATACACATCTTCCCCATAATTCTATAATGTCTTCAACTCATATATCAGTGGTTGCAAAAATACATCAAGCGATCTTTTCAGATGTTCTGGCCCTGGTACAAGAACAGAGAGAAATAGAAACTCTCGGTTCATACACAATAATGGCGACAAATTATAAGGTGTGATGATGACCGGCCATAGAGAATACTGTCTACCATGCTTTCCAAATGGGCTGAAACCATCTGTACTTAATCCGAGATTGACATTCCATGTCTTGCATGCAAAATCCGGATATGTAGACTGAAAATAACGCCAAGCTTCTGCATCAGAAGGATGTGTAATCCCTCCATCAAATCTATGCTCCGCATGCAATCTCATTGGAGCAGCTGTTCTCGCAGATTGATACAACCTCTTCAACCTATTTGTTAGTGGCAAATACCAGATCCTCTTGTATGGTACTGAAACTCTATCGCCTATATCTTTATACCTTGGTTTTTCGACAGTATTGACATCTCGTCCGGGTTTCATTGTGTCTCCAATAAATCATATAGTTATTCATGCACACATCTATAACCTCATACGGCAACCCAAGACCCGATATAAGTTTTTGTATCTGGTAATATGAACCTGGAGCATTGTTATCCTCTGGTAAGATATCCCTCACGAACTTGGCTATTGTGTCAAATGCATCCTCATACAAGTTATAATATGTCTTTATACCCATCAACCTACTAGCAGATGATAAAGACGAATGACCATCTCTACATCCACTATATAATGGCTGATTCGCTCCGTCTAACGTACCAAAAAACTGCTGTGCTTCTAAATTTGGTTCTTCATAAAAAACCTAAGTTGTATCTATGTTTTCTCTATAAACATCATTAACCATTTGAACCGTAACTTCCTCAACATCTAATTCTGTTCTAGATTCCTCTATCATATATGCCAATGAAATGCTACCGCTACTACTAGCAACAATATCAAGTAATTCTCTATGTAAATACCAAACCTTATGACTCGAAAAAAACCATTCATATACAAGTGATTCCATACTATATCTATCCTGACATGATGATTATTCCGACATAAAGAACATGGACATGTTAACTTACGACTGTTTTGTGCTCGAGGTTGTCGACATGCTAATTCCATGAATTCCATCACACCATTTGCATATTCCTTATTCAAAATATTTGTCTCTGGATTCATCCTTTCACCATCCATCCATGTTCGAAAATAAAGAGGAGTAAACATTTTGTAACGATGTTTGTGAAATAATAAGCGGAGGTCTTCTAGTTATATAGAAAATTTTCTTACGGATTTCTGACGGATTATTCCGTCAGAAGTATCGAATATATCCATTGGTAACAGGTTTCAACGAATAGTTTAAATCGAGCAAATTGACTAACAGCATACTGACGGATTAGTCATGGAATAAATCTGTCAGTAATATTCTGTCACAAATCCGTCAGAATTTCTTACGGAAATTGACCCGTCAGAAAATTATTGACGGTCATTTATTCCATCAGTATTGCCGTCACTATTACTGACGTCACTATTACTGACAGATATTTTCCCATCAATAAATTTTATCACAAATCCTCCTGTTTTTTTATAGTGAACAAAATACCGTTTGTGACATAAAAAAAAGTATCCTTCTAAAACGGTTAACTTATTTAATCAATTATGTTGACCAAAAAAGTTAATAAAATCTACTATAAATAAAGTTAACTATTTTGAATAACATTTCGCCGCATTGAAAGATATCTAGATATTGTATTTAAAGTGAGATTCTATTTTTGTATATGTATATAATATAAAATCTGACTCAAATATAAGTGTTTTCCATTTTGACATTAAATTAGAAATAAAGAAAGAAATTTGTTAGTAAATTGCAAGTTATCTTGTTGATTTCACTGTTAATATCTTACGCAAAAATAGGAAAATAAATTTGACCAATATTTATTTCGTTAATAAGTGAGATTTTTTTTTTGTTTGAAAAATTAAATGCAACCAAGACTATATATTTATTATCCAGAGATATTACCTCTGACATACATATATGAATTATAATGGAATTGCTTCCTACATAAGATTTTTATATCTAAATTACTCAAACTGTTGGAGACAAGTTAATAAACTCATCAGGAGATTCAGTACCAATAAGAGAATCAGAAGCACATGTACATTTGTGGTTATCACATATTACATGTGTTCCTAATCTACACCCACGAGGATCACAATCTTCTGCACTATTACATCGAAATTGGCCTTCACTCTTCATAACCATACCTATATATAACATATACATGAAAGCAAAAATCAAAATTAAATATCAAATAAAACTATACCAAATCATTGTTCCATCTAGTTTAGTTTAGAAGAATATCATATGACCAAAGAATGAATAAAAAATACGTAAAAGAATGGATCAAATGCATATTTCTAATAAAAGAATGGATCAAACGCATACGTAAAAGCGGAATATCCAGGACTGGCCCTGGACTAAAGCTCATGAAACAACGATTTTAGGCGCCATAGTTTATATAAATACTAGGGGGCCAAATTTAGAAGAAACGCTTTGATACCGTGGTTAAGTAAATATTTCATAAATAATGTATTGATGTTTTTATTTTCATTCTTTTAAAATTTATTAATTCTTATAATGTTTTGTTTTTTATTATATATTCGAAATGATAAATAATTTTATTCGGAGACATCAAATTTTATATACGCTTTATACGCTATTTAGATCCGGACCGGCGCTGAGAATATCTAATATATATGTATAGATTATATAACATTTTAAAAGTGTGTTTTCGATTGAATTTCATAACTCGGATTTCGTCGATTTAAATATTAAATAAATAATATGAAAGAAATGACAAAACTTTTAGAAACTTACATGAAGAAATTAAGAGAAGAACGATGAAAATGCTTGCTAACTTTTCCATTGTGTTTTTTCTTCTTCAATTTTTTTTTAATCTTTTGCTGATTTTAGGCTTTGTTTGATCTTTTGTACAACATGCTTGTGTATATTTATAGCTAAATTATGAAAGAGATTGGTCAAATAAAAACGCTTCCGTTTGAAAATAGTAACTTAATAAATGAAAATATATTCAAGTATCTAATATATATAACGTTAATTATTTTGAATAACATTTAACAGCATTAATAACAAAACAAATATTCAAGCCTCTAATATAGTATGGAGAGTTTTGACGCATTTATTCGATACAAGACTAAGAGAATCCAATAAAATGCACTTAAAAAAAAAAATCCAATAAATCCATTTTGTTTGAATATATAAAGCAATACATTCATTATGTTTGAATCCAATAAATCCTTCACCGGTCTCTTTTATGTGGGCAGCTTCAGCTGTTGGACTGAAGTAGTTTCGAAGGCCACCGTCGACGATTGGAATCTAGGTCTGGTCGGATCCGCAAAGATTCTTGACGGCGGCCGTACGGGCGAGGGTTCTCATTTTATGTATCTAGGGTTTCTTCAAAATTAGGTTTAACTGGTTTATTTTGGTATGATGTAATTTGATTTAAGCCTGATTCTAGGAATCCTGACCGGTTTGTTCTAAGGTTCAGGATTTGATTTTGTGATTTAATTTTGTTTTTGAATTTGGGTCTGGTTTTATTTGTGGCACTATTTGTGGATGTATTATAAGCTTTAACTTGAATACCCTTTAAAAAAACCTAACGACTAAAAGAATGATTCAAGTCAATTACCTTTTTCAGAGATTTACGAAACGACCATCCCATATTCCTATTTAAAATGAGTCGTAATTTTTAAAATTTGTATCAACATATTGTTTTATAACCAAGAAACTGCGGTCTAGTGGTTTCTACTTGGTTGATAAGTTTCCCTGTTGATCAAAGTCATGAATCGATACCGAGTGCGAAATTGTTAAATAAAAAATTGATCAGTCAAAGATGATATCATGCTTTAGATATATTAAATTTTTTGGTAAATGACCTATTCAACAATTTCATTCACTCTAAAAAAGTGTAAGAGCTTTGGCTTCCAACTCCTCCTGATTATTAAGACTATGCAGAATCTCCACTTCTCTGATTCCTGAATACCAATAAAATAATGATAATAATAATAAGTATCGTAGCTTTTTTTCCCTTCATTTTTTCCCATTAGAAAAAGTTTAATTATAAACGCGACTGCTTTTTTATTTTGTGATTGTAAATTTTTTTGTTGTTACTAATATAAATAAATATTCAAACAAAAAATTGAAACGATGTACTTATATACATATATATATAATTATAATATATATTAGTACAAAATATATCATTTCCATACAAATAATGATGTGGTATGTGTATTATTTTATATAACTCATCTACAAGAATGAACAACATAACATTTATCGTATGTTTTAATTTTAATTAGAATTTTATATAAAAATACTTGTTTTTATACGTGTATAATATAATTTTACTTGTTAAATATGAAAATCAAGATTGCAAACGAAAAGAAATAGAATATTCAAAGTGTAAATACTAGTGCTCTGACTTTTTTGTTTCTGCAGAGCCAATAAATAAACAAAATAAAATATATTGCTTTATAAATCAAAAATCTCTACAGAGTTTGATTGGTGAAAACTTAATGTTTTAAAAATCAATATGACTTTGCGGAAATTATAAAACACTTACCAATCACGACCTAAGTCTACAAAGTTGCAAAATTCTATATTATGGGAGTTGGTTATTGTAAATCAACTTGTGATTTTTTTAAAAAAACTAAAAGTAATCAAGAGTATAATTATTACTGATGTCTAATAATACATTATAAATTACTCAATTCATTAGGGCCAAGTCAATCAACTGGTCGTGCTTAGGGTTGACATTTGCAAAGTCTATCAATGCAGAGAACATGAGTCTTTGGTGGACAACCATTAGGATCACAATCACCAGTTAGATCACATGGTTGACCAATCCCAGAACCAGGTACACATGTACATATGTGGTCTTTACATACTACATGTGTTAATACTAGGCAATAATGAGGATCACAATCTTTGACACTATTACATTTAACATATTGACCTTCACTCCTCATAATCATACCTATAAGAAAAACAAAAAAAATTAAAAATCAAACAAAACTAAATCTTGATGATTGTTTCATCTAGTTTAGTTTATGAGAATATCATATGACCAAAAAATGAATAAATTTATGTATATACTTTAATTATATGTTCAAAGATCAAATAAAGCATACGTTAAATAATGGATCGAACCAATCAAAGAACTTTGGTTGAGGTACTCCAAGGAGTGTTCAAGGTCACTAGTTCAAATCCATTGAGAAAAGTGATTTACGCTTTAAACAAGTATTATCAACGGCTGGCTCTGGACACCAGATGAGACTATGGACCAAAGGTCCGAAACTTCCAAGGTTTATCAAAAGAAAAAAAATAGATCGAACCATAGACTGGCCGGATTCGCAGCCTATTATAGGCTGCGGCTGCGGCGGTTGTCGATAGGATTTTCTTTTTGGTGGCTAGGGTTTTTATATCTATAGCTTTTTAGTTTAATTTGATTTTTGTTTTGTTGGTTATTTCTCAATTAGGTGTCTCTGGTGGTTTGTAATTGGAATTTGATTTTAGGAATTGGGTTTGGTACAATGTGGACTTTATATATGGACTACTCTATTTTATATATAAATATAAAACTTTATATAAAAATAACCTATATATATATGTATATAATATATAATGCTTAAAACGTGTGTTTTAATCAACTAAAAAAGAAAGAAATGACAAGAAAATAAATAATTACATACATGAAAAAATTAGGAGAAGAACGACGAAAACGCTTGCTAACTTTGCCATTTTGTTTTTTTTTTTTTTCTTAGAGAAACTTTTTTTAATAATGTTTTTGCTTGTTGCAGGTTTCTTTTATCTTTTGTGCATCATGCTTGTTTATATTTATAACTAAATTATGGAAACAATTGGTCAAATAAAAAAGTATTTATTTAAAATGGGTAACTTAGTTAATGAATATAATGTATAAAGTTTTTATTTTGAATGACATTTCACAGCATTCAAAGATATTTAATGATTATACATAACAATAGTTTAATTTTATTTACAAAAGGTTACATCATAAGATTGAATGGCATATATACACTTGGAGTCTTGACTTATTAAATACTCCATCCGTTTCATATTAGTAGTCGTTCTGAAGAAAAATTTTTGTATCAAAATATGTGTCGTTTTAGGTTTTCAATGCAGAAATTAAATGAATTTGACTTTTTTTAACCAATAAAATAATTGCAGAAGTTTTTTCTATTGGTTGATTTAGAATATTTAATGGTGTTTAATAGAAAATAAAGATTTCTTAATTTGTGTGCAAAACTCTAAAACAACAAGTAATTCGAAACGGATGGAGTATAAATTAAAGTTGGACTCTAGTTTAGTATATGTATATAATATAAAATATGACTCCAAAAAGGAAATTGCAAGTTATTTTGTTGATTTTCTTGTTAATATTTTACACGAAAATAAGAAAAATATCTTCTTTTTTTTTTATCATCTATCATAAATATATGAAGAGACAAAAAATTAAATATGTTTTACAAATATTTTTATTACTTTTATATATATATATATATATATATATATATATCACTTAAAAGAGAAATAAAAATAACAAAAATGGCTTAATTTTGTTATTTAAAGTCTAAATCCTTCGAGTGATAGTGATATGACAAATGTTAATGGATGATAAAAATAGGAAATAGAAGACTCAGTTTCTAACCCTAGCTTCGAGCTAGTTCTCTCGTAATCACGTTTATCGAGGTAGCTTAGAAAATGGTTTTATATCTTAGATTGTGTTTGACCGGAACAACTGCTATGTGGCTAGAATCTTTTACTACTTTTGGTACGGTATTACCATAGGTTCAAGAAGTTTTTGGTTATTAGTTGACGCTAGGACAAAACTCATAGACGGGTATATTCAAAGCTTATCAGATCTGAGCTCTTTCTCCAGATATGTGTTTCTCTTCAAGCTTTGCTTTGTGAGCCACTTCACCTCATCCCCAATGAACCCATCAACCATTTTGTGAAATCTAGATTGTATGTTTGTTTGGATTCGGATCGGACTTCTTCATCGGTAAAGCCACAACTTACCGCCACTGGTGTCGCACCGGCCACCTTCCTCCTACACACGACGTGTTGGCTTGTCGAAGATCCTCTCCAATCAAACCAGAGTTCATGAACAAGGTAAGTCTTTATATTTGTTTCAAGGATGATATGGTTTTTTACGTTTCTGGTTCAGAGAGTTTCCATTCAGAAGTTTCATGTTATAGAAATATGAAGGCATTGCCATCAGTATTCGGTCTAGGAACCGAGTTGTTTGTAATTGGGAATTTTATGTCCATCCAAACCATAAAAATCAGGCTTAGGTTTCCACGAGAATGCGACCAATGTAGCTACTCCGTTGCTAGAGGTTTATGCTATCTTCGGTATGGTATTACCGTAGGTTTAATAAGTTTTTGGTCATCAGTTGTGGTTATGCTGTCTTTTTCTTATGGATCAACGAGTTTAAAAGGTTCTGGTCTTTGTTATTCGTCACCATTGAAGGAAACCTTCATTCCTATGGCAAGAAGATTACGATTGACCATAGCTTTCATATTGAAGACGTATTTACCCAAAAATTTATTCATCCTAATAATATTTTGCTCTTTTAGCTACTTTTATACTTGTTACACTTGTATCAAATTTTTTGCGTTTGTCATATACAACAACACCCAAATCGCTTAACTATGAAATGAAAACGTTGTGAACAACAACAATGCAACCAACTATATATATATAATATAGCATCATTTTGAATTTGAGGAATATTTTGTTTAAAAGTCTAGATCATAATACTGGTGGTGATCACTCCTGATCATACAATTATATTGATAAGTGAGATTTGTTTTTTGTTTGAAAAATTAAATGCAACCAAGACTATATATTTATTACTATTGATATAATGGAATTGCTTCCTACATAAGATTTTTATATCTAAATTACTCAAACTATTGGAGACAAGTTAATCAACTCATCAGAAGAATCACTACGAATAAGAGAATCAGATGCACATGTACATTTGTGGTTATCACATATTACATGTGTTCCTAATCTACAACCACGAGCATCACAATCTTCTGCACTATTACATCGAAATTGGCCTTCACTCCTCATAACCATACCTGTAGATAATATAATATATACATGAAAGAAAAAAAAAATCAAAATTTAAAATCAAATAAAATAAAAATAAACTAGATAATTGTTCTACCTAGTTTAGTTTATAAGAATATTTTGTGACCAGCATATTTTATAAAAATATTTTTTTATATCGAAAAGCAGAATATCTAATATATATAGAGATTATATAACGTTTTAAAAATGTGTTTTCGGATTGTATTGAATGATTATAAATCAGATTTTTTCGATTTAAGTATTAAGAAAATAATATGAAAGAAATGGCAAAAGCTTTGAAAAACTTACATGAAGAAATTAGGAGAAGAACAATGAAAATGCTTGCTAACTTTTCCATTGTGTTTTTTCTTCTTCAATATTTTTTAATTTGAAGTGTGTGATTGGAGACTTGTTTGATCTTTTGTGTAACATGCTTGTTTATATTTATAGCTAATTTGTGAAACTGAAATTGGCCAAATAAAAACGCCTCTGTTTGAAATTGGTAACTTAATAAATGAAAATATATTCAATTATATCTAATATATAACGTTAATTATTTTGAATAACATTTCATAGCTAGCATTTATAACAAAACAAATATTCAAGCCTCTAATATAGTCATGTAAGATTTTGTTTATGGAGAGTTTTGATGCATCTATTTGATACATGACTTATAAAAGAATCCAATAAATGCATTTTGATTAAATTTATAAAGCAAGTAATAACTAAAAGAATAATTCGAGCCAAATAATTTTTTCCAAAACTTACGAAATGATCATCCCATATTCCTATATGAAATGAGTTTTAAATTTTAATTTTGTATCAACATATTGTCTTATTTAAAATATAATATTATGATGAATCTCCACTTTTCTGATGCAAGAATAATACCAATAAAATATAATGATAAGTATTGAAGCTCTATATTTTTTTCGTTTTTTTTTCCAATAGAACTAAGTAAGTTATTGGAATGTGATTGGTGAAAGTGTAACCAAGGAGGTCAAAGAGTTTTTTTACACAAATATTTTGCAATCAGGCTGGAACTATATTCAGTTAGTGTTGTTATCTAAAGTTTCTAATGCAAAGAAGATGACGGATTTGGGACTCATAAATTTGTGCTCGGTATTTTATAAGATTATTTCAAAGATATTATGCTCAAGGTTAAAAGTTTACTTACCTTCCATTGTCTCGAATACTCAAGGAGCCTTCGTGTCAGGGCATCTTATCTCAGATAACAAATTGTTGGCTCATGAAATGGTTCATGACATTCGCACAAATGATAATAGCAATGAAGATTTCATGGCAATCATGACTGATATGTCTAAAGCTTTCGATAGAGTGGAATGAAACTTCTTGGAAGCACTTTTCACTCCCTTAGGATTCCACCAAAAATGGATTTGTTGGATCATGTCTTGTATAAGATCGGTCTATTACTCCATCATTTTAAATGGACAATCAAATGGTGGCTTCATCACCTTCAAGGATGTCTACGAAAAAACTCACACAATCACCTTCAGAGAGTTGGAGTACATCTACGGTCTTCACGCCATGAAAACTCAACCAGCCACATTCGAAGTTAATCAAAACGAGATTGCACTCATTTGGCAGATAATTGGATCCAGGGCTTATAAAGAAGGGAAGACCAAGAGCGACCTTATCCGCCATCCAGCAATCCGCTACGTGCACCAAATCCTCGCAAACTCTTTCTTTGCTAGGGAAGACACAACCTACATTTTGGGAGAGGAGACAAAGTTCTTAAGTCTAGACATTGCCTTGCACGTTAGCAAATTCCTCCAAGATGAATCCCTATTCGCAGCACTCTTCGAAAAGAGACCTTGTCCTCTTAAGCTATTTCTCAGACAACTAGCTAAATAATAGGATCCCACTTGGGTGTCTCAAAAAAGGGGAGTACCTCAAATACGAATAGGAGGCTAGATCACTCCCATCCTTCAGCATACCCAAGTCTACCTTGGAAAGATCGATCAGATCTCGAGGTCGTTGAACTACGATCATTTAAAGGACATCCAGTTCCTTGTGGGGAGGTTGGATGAACAGTTCTGCTACCAATTCAAGATAACATGCGATACCAAAGGGATCATCTTACTTCCAAACAGCAGAAGGATGTCTTTCCAGAGGAGGGAGAAAATTATGTTCAGCCACGACTACTCCACCGATCAAGCCATCATCGACCAAGTCACAACCCTGGAATCTTGTTCGGACAATCTTTCAAACCTCTCCTTGGAGGGAGACTCATCCAACTCCTAATTTGGGAGTAACTGACATCACCCCTACATAACCACTGTATGATCTGCTGCACCTCCATCTATTCACGTTTTAAGTTAGCGCATGTCTTGATGCCTTGATGTTTTTAATGCTTTCACTATCCTGTTCTTCCTTGAGTCCAATCCACAATTTGGATTACACAGAGACTGTGTAATTCAAGTTTGGGGGAGGATTCGGAAGGACCCCTTGCTATTAATGAAATATTCTTGTTTGTTCCTTTATCTCCACCTTGCAATGCATTCATATAGCATCTATTAGCATCAAAAAACCCATAAAAATATAATTTTTTTCGACAATTGTTCATCAAAAACATAATGTTATTTGCATTTCATGTAGTTGCATATAGGATCTCGCACATGCTTAGGGAACTAGGAAGGTGATAGCCTTGTAAGTATGTTCTTTTCTCAGAAAATCTTAGTGCCCTAGTTGTTAGTTGTCTAATGCATCCTGAAATTGTCTGAAGTAAAACCGCACCTTATTTGGAATGCGAATTTGCATGATCACTTATCTACTGAAGCATGTTGTGATTTGAAGTTTGTTCCTATCTATTAGAACTTGAATTTGAATGCTTAATTATCATGTTTGTGTGTTGAATATGAACTCATGGATAAAATATACATACTTGGGTTATCTTCTACCTTTTACCACTTTTTTTAACCCAAGTAGAATTTCCACCTTTGAATCTTACCTTCTTTCAAAATCTGAATTTACTACTGAGTGGTAGGTCTTTTATGGAATGTACTTGGTAGAAAGTGTTAGGTTCGAACTGACAGGAATAGGGTCTCATGTAGTTCTAGTCCACGCTTTTCGGACTAGATAGGACTAGGTGGGATTCGATTTCAATTTTTGGTTTTGGATGAAAATTAATGAAAAGGGTATTGGTAGTTGTTAACAATGGGTAGTGTTAAGCAAAGAACCTTAGGAGATGAAAAGAAAAATAATTAGAACATGCTAGTAGAAAGTTTGAGGGAACGTTAATATGCAAAAGAAGTATGGCTAGTGCAGAATAAGAAGAAACATATAACAATGAATGCAAAAGGGTAAAACCCAAAAGATAATGCAAATAAGAAGGTCAATAGCCATTAAGTGTTTATGTAATGAAGTTCCTGAAAAAGCTAGCAACACCTAAGAAAGAAGTCTCTCCTAAGGGTAACAAAGAAAATATGAAAAATGGGAATGTAAATGGGTATGATCACTTTGAAGTTTCAAAACGGTAGAACTAGGACGCATCTATGGGTAGAATTAGGAAACTTATGTTTCATTAGCATTGGGTAGATGAGGTTCTATTTCTGTATGCATCTAAGTGTTCGTACCTTTAGCCTTCTGCTAAAGCTCATTCCCTTTTTGAGAGAACCCTTGTTCTGAATTACTAACCACTGCATGAAGGGGTCATCTTTACTCCTTAACCTGTCCTTGACCAAATGAGTTCATTGAAGGCGCATGACTTTATCCATGGTTCCTGATTAATGAATTTTAAAGGGACAAACGAATTTCAATGCATTGTGGAAGTTAGAATTGGTCTGTGATGAACTTTGATGAGTATGGCTTACGTTTTTAAGTAGGATGAACTTACGATTGCATTCTAGAACTAGTAACCATGACATTAACATTACTTGTGTTTGCAACATGCTTTGGTTTTTGAGTTCCCACTTTCAAACCTCACTCCCAGACTTCTGAATTACTTGCTTGAGGGCAAGCAAGGATTTAGTTTGGGGGAGTTGATGACTCTGAATTTTCATGGATTTTACATATCAATTAGCATTAATTCTGAGGTTTAAAAGCGTGCATACATCACATTTATAGTTTATTTTAGTAAGTTTATGATTTTTAGGAATTTTGCATTAGAATTTGCATATGCACGCATTTTGGAGATTTTTCAGGACTTTCAGGAGTTTTCGGGAAGGATTTGTGATATTTCAGTAAAGCAGCACTTAACATTGAATGGAGCAGCACTTAGCATGGAATGGACTAGTACTACCTTAGGACCAAACCAGGATCGATCTCAGCATATGCCTAGATCGATCTCAGCCTCTTCTAAGATTGATCCCACTGCCTCTTTTAGATCGATCCCACGTCTCTACCTAGATCGATCTCACCTCACCATTTGGATCGATCTGAGATCGATCCCAACAACTCCAGATTGATCCCAACACCAGCTCCAGATTGATCCCATATCAGGCTGGATCAATCCCTCTCTCTCATTCAACGAAATTGGTGAAGTCTCAGACGAAGCTAAGATAGTGCATGAAAGTGAAGCAAGACTAAGAAGGAAGCAAGATGAGATTGATCTCACCTTTGTCTAGATCGATCTCAGGCACTTAATGCCTGGATCGATCCCAATCTTAGACGCACCTTAGACGCATCTCAGTTGGATCAATCTCATGCAAGCGTCCCTAGCTCAGATCGATCACACACTTACATACTCAAAGTCAAGCACGCTCCGACCCGACCAACTCAAATCCAGATACCACCTGAACCAAGGCCCAAGATCCAAGACAATGATTAGCTTTTTGTCTTTTGTGCGAATTAGGGCTTTTCTCTGAATACTATAAAAGCCCTAATTCGCCTCCATTTGCAGAAACTTAGTTTTTCTTTCCTTTTTAGGTTTTATTTAGGTTTTATTTTCTTATGTTGTTCTTCATGTTCTTGGTGTAAAAACCATATCTTTTTCAAGTTCTTAGTTAATCTTCTGTTTTTTTTCTTTAGCTTTCTTGCTTAGCTTTAGGTTGTTGCATATCTGGTGCATGTTGATTTACGTTTTAAGCTTTAATCTCCTGTTTTAGTTTATCGTTTTATTGCTGTTCTTCATTTCTGGGTTTGTATTCTTGCTGTTCTTCACCTGTTTTTCTCAGATCTGCATGTTTACCTTTGAAGTTATGTTTTCTGTTTCATCTGCTTCTACTCCCATGAGTAGTGAGTAGTTCACTAAGTTCCTGAGGATGGGGGTAGACTAGGGTTGATGTTCTGGGTTTATCCTAGTGCCTTAGCTGTTTGATCTTAGATCCCTTCTGTTTCACCTGTTCATAATGCTGATTGTATTTCTATTCGGAAGGGACTGAAAACCCGCCCTTAGGCCCTTCAATACCGGAAGGTGAGTCATTGAAGGTAGTCACCGTCTATGACGGCAGTTGAGTCTGTGACTGCTTGGCTTGAGATTGATTGCCAAGGAATTGGAATTGATTGCATGTGTTGCTACTGTTTACGGGTTAGCTCATTGTATGATGTATGTTAGGTACTTAGGTAGCCCATGGTAGATCCTTAGTCAATTACACTTCGTCCTCACGAACTGCTTTACATTGCTTGCACCCTTTACCCTCTTTGCATCTACTCTGTTTTTACATTTAAGTGTTTTATGCTTCTTTCTGTCTTTATGCATTTTTTGTTCATTGCACTTAGGACCTTTTAGTAAAAACCCATTTTAAAAATTTAGCTTGACTTTAAAACATCCATCTCATTCCAGATTGCTTAGTACATTACCATTATGGATTGACAACCCATGTATACTACAAAGATTGCTTTATTATGATTCTTTATGGTTTTTATAACAACTACAATGAGGTGAAACTTGTTAATTATCACTATGTTTTAATTGATCATAGTTTAACAATAACGTCAAAATTTGCTTTAGTTTGATTCTTTAGAGTTTCTATAACAACTACAATGGGTTAAAACTTGTTAATTATCACTATGCATCAATTGATCATAGTTTAAAAATAACGTCAAAATCACTAAAAATCTTAAAAATTAGTTGGTTATAGTACATGATTTTTTTGCCAATTTGACAAAATATAAATTTGCTTTAGTTTGATTCTTTAGAGTTTTTATAGCAACAACAATGTGTTAAAAGTTGTTAATTATCACTATGCATCAATTGATCATAGTTTAAAAATAACGTCTAAATCACTTAAAATCTTAAAATTAGTTGGTTATAGTCCATGATTTTTT
>OVBE01005324.1:0-21961 GCA_900406425.1 Iberis pinnata | reverse complement strand
ACCTTGATCCATTTCCATCTTATACTTGTGTCTTCTCTTTAGCTTTCTCAATACTAAGGCCGGGTTAACTTGGTCAAATTGTCATGGCCATTAATTAGAGCCGAAAACATGGCATAGTATCCTTTAGCACAAGATCGCACCTAAAGTCATCAACCAAGCTGCGATAAAACCTAGAATCATATGAAAAGAGATTTTGGCCGAGACCAATATTGGTAAAGCACCATGACCATCACAATCCAAAGATCGATCATATGGCTTAGTAAGCGGCTAGAAAGGCCGAGACAAATGCCATGTATCACTTAGTCTTTAACTACCAAGTATCACTCCCAAGCAATGAATTTGTTAACATAAAATTTTAATAAGACTTCATAATAGTGATTTAAAACCGAAATGGCTCAATATATTTTAAAAGATCTTTCAAATATGATTTTTGACAAAAGACTCGATAAGAGAATTCTTGACCATTTTTGAAGACATAGGGACATTGGATTCAACAAGCTACTCTTTTAAGTATTTCAAGGTTCACTTCCCTTAAAGGCGCACAAGTTTTAAGCTTGCTTGAATGTTCTTGGTCATTTCCTAAGATTTGAAACTTGAGAATATTCCCAAAAAAAATTCGGATTCATCATCTTTCCGATGGTTCTCATTTGAATTTAGGTTCATTCTCCTTTTTGGATTCAACATGACACTCACACTCATAAATTTCAAGTGTACATGGTTCTCTTTTAAACAAGGATTTTGGATTCATTATTTTCTTAAACCCATAAGAGTAAAGAAATCATGGTTCTTCTCCCTTAAACTTTCGGATTCATCATGATTCTTATGTTTTACTTAAAACAAAGTAACCATGGATCCCTTTAACCAAGACATATTCAACATGATTCTTAAGTTCATGAAAGCAAAGAGATCATGGTTCTTTCTTGTTCTTTAAGGAAGGGTTTTTGTCCCTTAGAGATTTGGATTCATCATGAGCTTATACCCATTTGGAGAAAAGAAATCATGGTTCTCTTCTCTTCTTGGATTCATCATGAAACTTTAGACTCATAGGAGACAAGTTTTCATGGATCTCTTTTCTAAGGAGATGTAAGTAAGATGATTCATCAAGCCCTTTCACTTCCACCCATAAGGGCAAAGTCCAACTTGTAAACAATTTTTAAAGAACTTGGTTCCTCTTTCTTACATCTCAAAACCGAATGAAAACTTTAAAATTCAGAAGCTTTTAGCTTCAAAACAGATTTTAAAGCCATGAAAAAGACTTAAACAAGGATCTAAGCTTCAAATCCTTTCTCTAGCCTTTTAATATAGAATCAATACTTCAAGAACATTGAAGACTTAGAGGGAAGAAGCTTATAAACCCAAACTTTAAAAACCAGAAGCTTTTAGCTTCAAAAAAGAATTTAAAGCCTTGAAAATGGCTTAAACAAGGATTTAAGCTTCAAATCATTTCTCTAGCCTTTTAATATAGAATCAATGCTTCAAGACCATTGAAAGACTTAGAGGGAAGAACCTTACAAACCAAGACTTAAAACCAGAACCTTTTTAGCTTCACAAACATATTTTTAAAAGACTTAGAGCTCTAAAACCGATTCAAAAAAGGATGAAGCTTCAAGTTTTTTTCCAGCCTTCAAAAACAGAAGCAAATGCTTCAAAACAGAATGGCTACGAACAAAAATCTTTACCAAAACGTTTTTGACTGATTAAACTCTTAAAAACAGATTCAAAAGCTCAAAGAAACCATTTTGACCGATTAATCTTTTTGAAAAACCGATTAAAAACAGAAAACTAAACCAAATAAACCATAAAATGCGGAAGCTTGAGAGTTTCAAGAGCTTATGCTCTGATACCATGTTGAATTTTAAGAGTTTATCTCATGTAGAATGGAGAAGAATGATGGAGAATATCTTTGGACAGATTTGAGAGTGAAAGTATTTTAGAGTATGTGTGAGAAATTTGAGAGTATTTTAGAGAGAATTTGAGTATATTGAAGAGAGATTATTTCTCCCAAATTTAGAAGATTACAAGATAGTCTTAGGCTCATATTTATAGAGTTGACATGAATTTTAAAACTCTAAAAATCTAAACATTTCGCCTCCAAAGTTTTGAATAAATGGGGGACCAAGTTGCAATTGTTTGAAGGACTAAGTTGCAATTTTTTGAATCTTCTTGCTTTTGCTTTTGCTTTTGGGACCACATGGAGAATCTTATCCAAAATGAATCTAGCCCATGTTATGGCTTTGTTCATTTTTGAGGCTCCTTTGCCTTTTAGACATGTGAAAAATTAGTCTCCTCCATTCTTGCACTTCCTCAATGTTTCCTGGGGGTTGAGTACTGATTTTGCACATAGTCATTATTTTCCCAAAGTTTGCAAATCCAGAATACACAAGATTTGCAGATCCCATAACTTTTTCTTGGCTTCATATCTTGAATCTCTGAACTTTGTGTACTGATTTTGCACATCTTCATAACTTTCCCCGATGTTGCACATCTTCTGAAAACTGGCTCAAGGTCTTTGGGTTTGACGAGATCTTCATCTTCTTCAAATGAGATCTTCATTTAATCACTTCTTCCACAAGCTTAGTCTTAGCTACAAGTTCAGCTACATGCTGGTCTAATGCTCCTTGTTTAGCTCTTTGTTTGAGGCTGTCTAGAATTGTATCATACTCCCTGTTTTGAAAAAGATCTGTCCTCAATCTGTTTTTCCTGCAAGAAAAGGCGCAAAATGAATATTACTTATTCTGGAACTCAAACTACACTTCCCTGGATGTTCTTGTTGATAAGAATGGTCTTGGATGCTCCTTGTTAACTAAAATGGTCCATTGTAGTCATTTAAGCTGTTTTGTAACACAATATGATCTTGACCATTGTTAACTTCTAAATTATCATTGTAGATGATGCCTGGCTTCGATATGAAGTTCTTGAACAAATGTTGAACGCCCCAATACATGGTAAAAGAAACCTTCTTGCTTAGACTCAAAATTATCTGATTTAAGCAACTGAATGATCTAATTGTTTGGAGCATGTTCTGTTTAAGTTCTTGAACATTCTGGTTTCCTACGAGGTTTTTCTTGCTGCTCCAAGGAGGTGCTGGACATTTCCTAGCCAAATAAAACTTATTACAAGTTGGCCAAGTTGTGAATTCCACTTTGTCTTTAAGTATAGGCAGTCCAAAGCCAACTTCAGTCCCAACACTGTCCAGGGGGTTATTGTCTTTATATCATAACTTTTTTGTTTTAGTTCTACTCCCATAATGCTATAACCTGCTCCAAAAGAAAGCAATTTAGTTTCATGTCTCTTTTGAAGGGTTAAGAACTTATCTCGATGAGGTGGAGGTTTGGTAAAGCATGATGCATAAGCTGGATATTCTCTAATTAGACAAGATACAATCACTCCAATCCATGGTTGCTGGTTTATAATGCTTTTCCATGAATGCAACCTAAAGTTCCTGGAAAATAGAAAACAATCAAAGTAAATTGTTTCTATATTGCTTAAGAAAAGAGTTGAAGTGTTGTGGCCTTGTCCACTAAAATCTTGATGCTTGTTCTCCTTGAATGACTTGAAAACTACATCATCTTTTGTTGTACTTGATTTCAAAATCTCTATTAGCATTGCCTTATCCGAATTCTTGGATTTCCATGATGATTTTCCTAAGACAAAGTCAATATGCTCTGGTTCTTGATTCACATTATGCTCAAGAAAATCCATTGGTTTCATAGGTGATGTTTCTTGATACATAGTGTTCTCTTTAGTTCCTGAAACTTGTTCAAGCTCCTTGGCAGTAGTAAAAGATTTTACAAAAGTATTGAAACAATCATAACTAGATAAAATAGGATCATAAATAACCAAGCTTTCCGTTAAGCCTTGTGGAGGTTTTGCTTGTTGTTTATGCAAAGGGAATTGGTTATGTTCTCTCTGTTTCTGATATGCTTCTTTAGCCTAAGGGTTGTGAGTGTTTAACCATTGAGAAACAATTTCAATGGATCTTTTCTGTTTCTCATCTTGTTTTCTTTTACTCCTTGAGGGTCGAAGTCTTTCTTGCTTAAATACATCTAGTTTTCTGTCAAACATATGCTCCATACTTGTGATGAAATCTTTTGAAAACTTCTGATCCATGGGACTAAGCCTGCTCATTAGGTCTTCAAATGTTGCCATTTGTTCCTAAAAATAATCAAACAAAGAATTCACTAGCAACTAACCCTTAGATAACATATAAACCAATATAGATCAGTTTAGAATAACAAGAACCCAAGTGATCAAACGATATTCTGATTTAAGCAAGACATATCATGCAAATAAAATATAATGCAATCATGTAGTGTTCTTTTAGTAAAAGAAATTTAGCATTCAACCAACACAATTCAGACTATAATAAACCACCAAACGAATTTATAGATCAAACTTAACAGATTCTATCTCAACATAATTCTAAGAGTCAGAACATACCACTTAGCAAGTTTTAAGAGCAATCACATAGATTTCTCTTCTCAAATCAAAGGGTCTATTTGTAAACTTGTTATTCATCACTTAAAACAGATGATAATCAGTTTTCGAATCAATCTAACAAGTTTTAATAATCAAAAGATAAGAGAATATGATTAGTCACTTTTCTGCCTAATATGACGTGATGAACAAGATGCAGGGGTTATGTTTACGATTCAAACACGAATTTTCTTCACTAAAATGGAGCAAAACACACAGATAACACATCTTCTAACCACTAGCAACAAGGAAACAATTAGAAAAATTCTCAATCTCAATCGAATATGAAGAGACAGAGAATCTAGTAAGAAGACTCTCTTTTCTGGTTGTTGAAAGCCTCAAGAGGCTCTGATACCACTTGATAGATTTTCCCTTGATGAAAGAACACTCCTTGAGGATTTAATGGACGAAATGGATGATGGATGAAGGTAGAAATTGATGAATGGCTTGTGAAAGTGCTGGATAGATTAGATGGATTGATAGGAACACGCAAAGGCTACGGAAAGACCTTTGATACACTTGAGTCTCCTGGATATTACGCACCAAAAGGTTAGAAAGGGATATGACACACCCAAGCTACTGAGCCAGCAAGAGAGAAGAGAGGAAAACTCAATCTTTACTAAAATGAAGGCTGAAAACGAAATTATGTCTCACAAGGGAAATATAAAGGCAACAAAGATGACTCTTGACATTCTAGGACTTAGAAAACATAAGAGACATAAATATTAAGTTTGAGCATATTTGAAATTAAAATAAGTCTCCATTTTGTGAGTTTTGAGCCTTCGTCTTCTAGATCAAATACTTAGGCAATTACAGAGTATGCACCTTGCCTCATTAAAAACCAAACCAAGAAAACCCATTGGGATAAAACTTGGTTTGGGAAAAAGAGTACAAGAATGCACACTAACCTAAAGTAATGATCATCTTGAGCTTGTATGATTTGAATTGTTGTTGTGGGAATTGTTGAGCTCAAGTCTTTCATTTGATCTTCACTCTTACAAAGAGTAAGTTGTAGCATTCCAGCAAGATTCTTGGTTCTTGATCTTGATATAAATTCATAATGAGTCTCCAAAGTCTCTTCTTCCACAAGCTTAATCTTAGCTACAAGTTCAGCTACATGCTGGTCCAATGCTCCTTGTTTAGCTATGTGTTTGAGGATGTCCATAATCGTATCGTGGGTGTTCACCATTAAGTACAGAGAAAATGGGGACATTGAAAGAAATAAGGCTCGACTAGTGGCTCGAGGCTTCACTCAAATATATGGAGAAGATTCTTGGATTCAATGCCCATATCCTTGAGAAGTCCCTTGAGCCATACTAGCTCATTTGTTAACTTCCTCATTGCCCGGTACTCTAGCTCTGCGCTTGAGCAAGAAACAATCTTTTGCTTCTTACTTCTCCATGTGACCGAGTTCCCACCAATAAAAGTGCAATAGCCGGTGGTAGATCTTCTATCATTCTGGTCTCCTGCCCAATCCGCATCACAGTAGCCTACAATCTCGGTACTTTTGTTGCTACCCATCAAAATCCCTTGGCCAGGAGCTCCTTTAAGGTACCTCAAGATTCTGTCAATCATGTTCCAATGATGCTTCTTTGGCGTTTGCATGTGTTGGCTCACATGGTTCACAGTAAAGCATATATCAGGACGAGTGATAGTCAAATATATTAGCTTACCTACTAGTCTTCGGTATTGATGGATATCTTCAAAAGTTTGATCCTCCACTTCTTCTTCTCTTATGGTCTTATAACCATCTTCAAGAGGAGTTTTGCAAGGTTTTTCTCCAAGCTTTCCTGTTTCACTAAGAAGGCCGAGAGTATATTTCCTCTGAGACAAGAACAATAGATTAGATGATCTACATATTTCAATGCCAAGGACATACTTCAACTCTCCTAAGTCTTTAATATCAAACACAGTCTTAAGATGATCTTTAATCATTTGGATTCCTTCCTTGTCATCCCCTGTGATGATAATATCATCCACATATATAAGGATGACTACCTTGCCTCTTTGGCCATGGAGGGTAAACAAAGTATGATCCTCTTCTGACCTAGTAAAGCCTTACTCGTCCTTATATATGCTTTGCTATGAACCAGGTGAGCCAATACATGCAAAAACCAAAGAAGCATCATTGGAACAATGATTTGAAAAAATATTGAGGTATCTTAAAGGAGCTCATGGCCAAGGGATTTGGATGGGTAGCAACAAAAGTACCGAGATTGTAGGCTACTGTGATTCGGACTAGGCAGGAGACCGGAATGATAGGATATCTACCACCGGCTGTTGCACTTTTATTGGTGGAAACTTGGTCACATGGAGGAGTAAGAAGCAAAAGATTGTTTCTTGTTCAAGCGCAGAGGTAGAGTATAGGGAAATGAGGAAGTTAACAAAAGATCGGATATGCGCATGATTGTAAAGGACAATGCGCATGGTTTACCGAGGAAATTTATTTAAAGGGAATCTTGGCCAAAATCAGCGGTCTATCATCTAAATCGAGTTTACACGTGCCAAATAATGTCAAGAAGAATCTAGAATGAAGAAAAGAGCCATTGGAAGAAGTTTGGCAGAGGTTCACATTTTGGTCCAGGTTCATGCGCACGTGAACCCGATATCAGTCCGTACACGCGCTTTCTCAGACTAACTTTTTACCTTTTAAGTTTTTAACTTTGTAACTTTAAACTTACCATTTGAGGTATGTTTAAGGATTCTATAAATGTTTGTATGCGCCGCTTTGAATAATCAATAAGAAAAAAATATCTTATCTTTATTCTGTCTTATACTCGAATACTCTCTATCTTGTTCTTGAGCTTAATCCACCATGGATTAAGCTCATTATTCTCTCAAATCTTCATGGCATCAGAGCATAAAGCTCCGACTACCTATATTCTTCCGCAAAACTCTGTTTTTCTTACATCTACTTACTCATTCTCTCGGTTTCATTCGAAAAAATTGAAACTTTCTCTCGGTCATTTTCTCAAAAGGTCGAATCTCTTCTCAAAAAGGTTGAATCTTTTCTTTTAAAACTTGAGTCTTTCACTGTGAAATCATGGGAAACCAGAAGATCCTCGGAGTTCCAATCATTTTGAAGGGAATCAACTACTTACTTTGGGCTAGAACCCTGAAGATCTTTCTCGGAGGAAAAGGACTCAATAATCATCTGTCAAGAACAAGTCATACCACCAAGAAGAAGAAGCCCAAAGAACCTAAGAAGAAGGCATATGAAGAAGAGGCTGAAGAAGCCGAAGCTAATGAAACTACGGAAAAAGAGGAGGATGACTCTACCGAGGAAGACATTTGGTTCCAAGAAGACCAAATGGTCCTAGGTATTATGCAAACCTCTCTTTATCCGACTTTGCTTGAGGCTTATTCCTATTGTGAAACTGCTAAGGATCTTTCGGATACCCTCCATAAAGTCTTTGGAAACGTATCCAACCTAAGGCAGGTATATGAGGTAAAGAAAGCCATAAGCGACCTCAAGCAAGAGGACATAGACTCTAACTCCTACTTGGGAAAGTTTTGGGCACTTTGGGTTGAGCTGGATATGCTCCAACCCTTCTCTCTTAATGCATAATAGTGAGCATTTATGTTTGCTATTCTGCATTATTCCGAGTGTTTTCATTGCATATTTGGCAGAATGTCAATATTCTAGGTGTTCGGGTTGATTCGGAGCGAAACGATGCATTTTAGAAGTTTTTAGAAGATTTCAGAAGTTCCAGACAGAAGTGCTCGATCGAGCAGATAATTAATGAGATGCACGATCGAGCAACATAGTTGCTCGATCGAGAAAATGCTCCTGGAAAAATCTGGAGATGAAGATCGATCGGGCTAAGAACAAGATTCGAGCAAAAACTTGAGATGCTCGATCGAGCAACACTATGCTCGATCGAGCACATCCTCCGTACAAGAATTGAAGTTTTCCAAAATTGCAAATCAAGTCCTCAACCCTATCCAAGTTTTTCTTATTTATTATTTTATTTTTTTAGCCTATAAATACAATGTGTATTAGGCCTTTAGAACTTAAGATTTATTTTTATTCTAAGTTTTACTGGGAGACGAATCCTGAACCATTGTGGAGAATATTTATGAACCCTATTTTATATCTATTCTTATTTTAATTATGTGCTCTTCTCTGATTTTGTATTGTTTATGCTTTGCAATTTCGGAGTAGTTCACTAGTTAGGTTATAGGGTTTCCTAGGGAAACCAGGTTTGAATGTTAGGTTTAACTTTGTAGGATTGAATTTGTTAGGTTCTTAGTCTAAATTTGTTCTCAATGCATTAATTAGCTTGATCACCTATTTCATGATTATAGGTTGATAAATACAAAGAGATTTGATTTAGAAACCTGACCTAATTTAGATGAATAAGTGTTTTTACTTGCGAGAGTATTGTTTTAAATGCTTATGAACAATTGAATCTGGACTGTAATGCATGATCGAATTGCTTTAAAGACGACGAGAGTTTGTCTCTGGCAATTCGAGCATAGGGTTTAATACTCCGATAGGAGATTATTCTTTATTCGTTTTTCATGTTGAAACTATTTTCAATCCAATCCTGTATGTTAACTTGACTTTAAACCTAAATACCTACGGATTTACCTAATGCCTAGCGTCTTTATATTATAGTTTTTAAACCGTTTTTATTTGCCGTTTTGAATTCGTCACAACAATCACTTAATTATTCTCGCTTTAGCTAGATTTGAAATTGAAACTGAACCTATACTTTCTGGTCTCTACAGATTTCGATACCCTTTGCTATACTACATTGAATTGTTCTCTACAGTACTAGTTTTGGATTAAATTCTTAACCTATCAAAATTTTGGCGCCGTTGCCGGGGAAAAATTGTGCCTTTCTAGTTTTTTATTAGAATCTCGTCTAAAGTTTTTATTTTTACTACTCATCTTGGTCTTCTTTGCTTGTCTTTTTCTTACATGTATATGATCAGAAGGTCTGATAAATCTTCTGAACTGCTAGACCCCAGTAACTCGGAACTTGCAAGGATAGAACGCTCAAACCGAAAAGCAAAGAAAGACGCTATCTCAATCAACTCAATGGCTGATAACGTTAATCAAATCATTCTGGTCGAACCCGAAGGTCAAGTCAATCCACCTGCTTTTGGACTCAATCAGCTGATTAAACAAGTGCAAGGTGGTGGTAACGGAAATCAAGTGCCACAAGGCCAACAAGGAGAAAACAACAACCAAGCTTCTCCAGGGAATCCAAATACTCAAAACGTTCAGAATGCTTAGAACGTAGATGCAAGGAACTTTATCTTGTATGGAGATCCGGAGAGAGTTAATCAGCTCAATGCTCAACTCAATGCTAAGAACCATCCTCTAGTTCATTCATACAACAATCCTCAAGCTCACTATGTTAATAGGAATTCCATCCAGCCCCCTTAACCTCAGCAACCGGAATACCAATTCCCTATTTCGCTTGTCCAAATGATTCGTAACAACCAATTCAGTGGTTTACCAAACGAGCACCCAATGAATCATATTGACATCTTTGAGGACATCTGTAGCACTATCAAACTCAATGGAGTAACCAGAGATGTCATGCACTGCAGTTTGTTCAGTCATTCCTTAGCAGACAAAGCACTTCGCTGGTTGAAGTCTCTACCTGCAGGATCTATAGTAACTTGGGAAGACTGCAAAGCCAGGTTTATTAGTCAGTTCTTCACTACTACTAGGACTAATGCCTTAAGGAACAAGATCTCTACTTTTGCTCAAAATCCTGTAGAATCATTCTATGAATCTTGGGAACAATTCAAAGAGTTGCTTCGTGATTGCCCAAATCACGGTTTCTCATATGTAAATCTCCTCAATACCTTTAATAGAGGAATTGAACAGAAGTATCAGCTGTCCTTAGATACAAAAAGCAATGGAGATTTCATGAAGAAACCCATTCCTGATGCATATCATTTGATAGAGAATTTTGCAGCTAGTAATAGCAATCATTGCCCACAGTTTGATCGTCGAACAAAGGTTCCGGTAATAGCTGCTAACTCAGAGATCTTAGAGCTGAAAGGAGAATTCTTAGAGATGAAAAAACTAATCAATCAGCTTCTAAAAGGTCAAACTCAAAAACAGGCTAATGATGTGGATGATTCTGAAGTTAATTGCTTTGCGGTTCAAGAACTGAACACTTGTGAAGTTGAGAAGGAAGTGAGTTACATCAATGCTCAAGGTCAAAGGTTGTACAACCAAGGTTATAATCAAGGTTTTAACAAGACTCATCCCAACTTTTCTTGGAGAAGCACCAATGTTGAGAACCCCCAAGATCAACACTACCCACAACAGCAAAACCTCTTAGCCTGTATTCCAACAAGCCCAACCTCAACCAAGTAATTCAGTTGAGATGATGTTTAAGCAACTGCTAGAAGGACAAGAACAATTCCAAAAATTTATCCAAGGAGAAGTGAAGGAGCTAAATCAAAATTTTGATGCATTATCAACCCATGTGAAGAAATTAGATGTGCAAGTTGCTCAGACTTCTGCAGTTTTGAAAAGACAAGCTGATGTCTTTCGTGCGAAAGTTGAAGGGAATCCAAAAGGGTATTGCAAGACTTTGGTGAGTAATTCGGAGGAAGAAGCTGAGAATTTTGGAGAAGATGCAGATTTTAAAAGTCTGGAAATTGATGCAGAGAGATTTGCTCGATCGAGCAACCTTTGCCCGATCGAGCAAATCACCTCCGGAGGAACATATCGATCGCGCATCATCAACCCGATCGAGAAAGTTAATGAAAAAAATCCAGGGACATATGCTTGATCGAGCATACCTTGTGCCCGATCGAGCAGTTTTGTTGGACCCGATACAAACTATTTTGCTCGATCGAGCAATATTTGCCCGATCGAGCAAAAGCTCCCAGACCCGAAAAATGCATAAATTTCCTATTATCCTAGAATCCCTTATCTGGTGCCTTCTACTAAGCCTATATCAGAGTTCAAGGTTGATGAGATGATTGGGAAGCCACCTAATCCACTTAGGAAGTTTCATAAGATTCAAGACCCAGGGGAATTCCTAGTTCCTTGTTCGATCAATGGGGTGGAATTTATCGATTTTATTTGTGATATTGGAGCTTATGTGAGCTTCATATGTCAATTATTGTTGCAAAACAATTGGGATTATCTGGTATCCAACCATCTCATATGACTTTCACACTTGCTAATTATTCCACTGTCTCTTCTAGTGGTTTTATCCCGGATCTCTTTGTACAAGTTGGAAATTGCCTCGTCCCTGTCGATTTCCACATCTTGGCGACGAATGAGCATTCACATGAATCATTGATTCTTGGGAGACTCTTTCTTGCAATCGTAGGAATTGTTGTTGATTTACCCAATTGGCGAATATCTCTAAAAAACATCAAGAAGCGGGTTTTCTATCCACCGATTCCTTCAAAAGGGATCTTTGGGCTAACTGTGGTTCAAGAAGAAGAGATGCAGAATGTAGTTCATATTGAACCAGATCCTAAGTGTGTAGTTGCTGAAGTTCTACACAAAGAGCCTCCAATCTCAACAAGAAATAGCAATCCAAAGGTTAAGCAGAAGGTGAAAGTGAAACCAAAGCTGGTGAAGAAAAAGTCTCAAGTAACTTTGATCCCTCAAGAAATAGTAGGGGATACCATTGAGTACAAGGTGAAAAGCAAAGGGTTCTCAAAACCCTTCTCAAAGTTTAGAGTTTTACTCACGCCGGAGATCAAAGAGAAAGGCACTAATTCTACAAAAGGTATAATGGGTAAGGTTCTGAAGCTGAATATGTCTAGATTTGGAGCTTGTTATGGAACACCGCTGGATGTTGATTCCATTACTACTTAGAGGTAAGTACCGTCAAGCTAAGTGATGTTAAACAAAGCGTTGAGTCGGAGGCAACCCACTATATATATTTAGAGTCTATTTTTTTTCTAATTTGAGTTAGTCCTAACCTACTTATGTTTAGTTTTGAGTTTAAAGTGTTTCAGGTTATTACTGGTGAAAGTTTCTTCATGACATTCTGGGTTATTTCTTCTATTTTCATTACTCATCTTTCTCACTTGCATTGTTGGTTGATAGAATGGTTTCTCTCTTGATTCTTGCTAAATCTCATTAGTATTGCTTATATCATTGGTCACCATTCACCATCATTCTTGTGCTCTGACTTGGGTTGATTTTAGATTGTGAGATACCGGATTGATTTCTGTAAACTGTTTTGAATGATGCTTCTATTATATGATTCTTGCTGATTTTTTATTAGTATTGCTCGATCATAGTGCCTTAATGGTTTCTCTTACAGCTGATTCTTATTAGTTTTTAAAACTATTATTGCTCAAATCATTGTACAACCATAACTTACACTTCTGTTGAGTGTTTGTTCTTTTTGCAGGCATGGAGAATGAGGCATAGGCATTCATAACAGATTTGAGATCACTTCACTTTTAGTAAACCTCTTTCCCTTGAACTCTTATATAATATTATCTATTTTCATCCATTACAGACTTTACTATTGATTCTGGTTACTTCTATACCTTTTCTTTGATTTATTTTCACACCGGGACGGTGTGAAGTAAGTCTTGGGGAGGGTGTAATGATACTAACTACGTTTTGATGTTTTGTCTTTTTGGTGAAATTTTCAAAATTTTGAATTAAAAGTAGATGAGTCTATTGAGTCAAAGGAACCATGATCAAAATCAATGATAATAATAGCTAAGTGTGGGTATGGTTTTCACTTTCTCTAGATTGCTGACTTAGATTAATTGCTGAGATTATGATTGGAACCCCATTACTGATTAATTTGTTTCTGAAAGTTCTGGTCTTTTGAGTCACTGATGAATTGATGCTAGCTCTTCCATGATAGGACTTAATGTTAAATCTGAATTATTCTTGTCGATGGTGTTGATTTACTTTGAGAGTTAGGTACCTTGCTCTTCAATATTCTGTAAAACCGACAAATTCTTCCAGTACGATCTGGGTCCTTTCTCTCTCTCCCTTCGAAAAATATAAAAATTGGTTTAGAAAAATTGTTGAAAGCATGACCTAGAAGTCCGTAGTCATTGCCGGGTTGCTGAAAAGCAGTTAAAATCATGAAAACGCAGAAAAGTGCGAACATGAAAAGAAAAATAAAAGAAAAAGAAAGAAAAGAAAAACGCAGAAAAGTGTGAATCTTTAGAAAAAAGAAGAAGTGAGAAAGGGAGAAAAAAGATCAAGACTGGACGTCGGTTGATGCTCTGTTTGGTATGGGCATTTCGATAGAAGAGGTACTTGAGTAAATTGATTGATATACCATAGGTGAGAATGCATGAATATGAACTTAATTGAATTTAAAGAGCTGGTTGATATGATTTGATACTTTATTGACTTGGGATTTAGAGTAAGAAACAGGTTGTTAGATTAGTGATGGTAAACAATTAAATCAAAGTGGTTGTTTGAGATTAGTGTCTTTTGGGTTTGAAACTATGCTTATGGTTTTTGATATTTAGTGAGTTTATGTGTGGTCCTTTTCAAACCTCTTTTCCAGATTGGGTCTTGCTTTACTTGAGGATAAGCAAAGATCTAAGTCTGGTAGAGTTGATATTACTCGGTTTTAATGCATAATAGTGAGCATTTATGTTTGTTATTCTGCATTATTCCGAGTGTTTTCATTGTATATTTGGTAGAATTTCAATATTCTAGGTGTTCGGGTTGATTTAGAGCAAAACGATGCATTTCTGAAGTTTTCAGAAGATTTCAGAAGTTCCAGAAAGAAGTGCTGGATCGATCACAACAAAGATCAATCGAGTATATGATTAATGAAATGCACTAGTTAACTTTTAGGGTTTCCTAGGGAAACCAGGTTTGAATGTTAGGTTTACCTTTTTAGGATTGAATTTGTTAGGTTCTTAGTCTAAATTTGTTCTCAATGCATGAATTAGCTTGATCACCTAGTTCATGATTATAGGTTGATAAAGACAAGGAGATTTTATTTAGAAACCTGACCTAATTTAGATGAATAAGTGTTTTTACTTGCGAGAGTATTGTTTTAAATGCTTATAAACAATTGAATCTGAACTCTAATGCATGATCGAATTGGTTTAAAGACGGCGAGAGTTTGTCTCTGGCAATTCAAGTATAAGGTTTAATACTCCTAGAGGACATTATTCTTTATTCGTTTTTCATGTCGAGAACTATTTTTAATCCTAATCATGCATGTTAACTTGACTTTAAACCTGAATAACTATGGATTTCCCTAATGGCTAGTGTCTTTATATTATAGTTTTTAAACCGTTTTTATTTGCCGTTTTGAATTCGTTACAACAATCACTTAATTATTCTCGCTTTAGCTAGATTTGAAACTGAAACTAAACATGTACTGTCTGGTCTATGTGGATTTCGATACCATTTGCTATGCTACATTGAACTGTTCACTATAGTACTAGTTTAGGATTAAATTCTTAACCTATCAGAAGGGAACATGACAAGGTCTTTGGTTTTGTCCTTAACCTAATTGAAAACCTAGAACCGGCTTTAGGTAATGTGATAATAGCTAATGGACACATGATCCCTATAAGGGAAATTGGCAATCTTAAGTTGTTTGACAAAAAATCTTGGGCCTTCTTCATGCCATCTTTTACATCTAATCTTATATCTATTAAAAGAGTTACAAATGACTTAATATTTGGGCCTAATAAAGTTTCGTTTCAGGATATTAAGACTAATGCTATCCTTGGTACGGGAGGAGCTAAGGAAGAACTCTATGTGGTTGAAGACTTCAAGCATTCTCCCTCTCTATCTTTATCTACTGTTTTCTCTTCATGTGTTGATCCACCTAATGACATGTTATGGCATGCTAGATTAGGACATCCACATTTAAGAGCTTTAAAACTTATGATGCCGAATGTTGCTTTTGCTAATGACAATTGTGAGGCTTGTATTTTGGGCAAACATTGCAAATCAGTTTTTCCTAAGTCAAATGCCATTTATGATAACTGTTTTGATCTTATTCACTCGGATGTTTGGACCTCTCCTTGTATGTCTAGAAAAAATCATAAATATTTTGTTACATTCATTGATGAGAAGTCCAAATATACATGGCTCACCCTTCTTCCTTCAAAGGATAGGGTCTTTGAAGCCTTTGTCAACTTTCAAACCTACATTACTAACCATTTCAACGCCAAAATTAAAAATTTTAGGTCGGACAATGGTGGAGAAAACACTAGCAATACGTTTAAGGAACACCTTACCAAGCATGGCATCATCCATCAAACGAGTTGTCCATATACTCCACAACAAAATGGAGTGGCAGAGAGGAAGAATAGACACCTTGTGGAGATAGGCCATTCCATGATGTTCCATGCCAAAGTTCCTAAACATTTTTGAGGAGATGTGGTTGTGTTAGCTTGTTACCTAATCAACCGCACTCCCACTCAAATTTTTAAAGATATCTCCCCTTTTCAAGTACTTAATAACATTAAACCCTCTCTTAATCATCTGAAAGTTTTTGGTTGTGTTTGTTTTATCCTTGTCCCATGAGATCAAAGAACAAAGCTTGATTCCAAGAGTACAAGAGCTATGTTCACTGGATACTCATCAAATCAAAAGGGATATAAATGCTATGTCCCCGAGACTAGGAGAGTCTTAGTATCAAGGGATATCAGGTTCCTTGAGTCCCAATCCTTCTTTTAAGAAAAGAATTCGATATCATTGAAGGACTTATCCACCTCATATTCGGATAGAGCTGAGAACCAAAGCCGCATCTTAGAAAACCTTGGCGTAACCACAAGTGCTCCTGCCCATAGTCAAGATCAAACCACTTTCTTCCAATCACCTATCCACCTTGATCATGAAGGGGGGAATGCGAGTAATCCTCGACTGATATATTTGACATTGGACCTCAAACTCAAGAAGCTCCGGATTCACCATTTCATGATCAAGGGGGAGCAATAGAGGATCAAGAAGAAGAAGTGGTTGAAGAACAACAACCAGAGCCACCAGCCTTAAGAAGAAGCACAAGGATAAAATATCCTCCATCAAACTGGATGAACACTCGGGTCTATTACAACAATGAAGTCGTAGCTCATCCAATTCAAAAATCTTGCTCAATGGAAAGTTTTCCTAAAGAAAATCAAGTGTTTGCTAGTAAGATGGATCAAGCTCAAGTCCCAAGGTCATATAATGAAGCTATTGAAGAAAAAGAATGGAAGGTGGCCATTGATAGTGAACTCAATGCTATGGAACACAACAATACTTGGAGAGAAGTTGAACTTCCAAAGGGGAAGAAGGCAGTGACATCCAAGTGGGTATTCACCATCAAATATAAACCCAATGGAGACATTGACATAAGGCAAGATTAGTGGCTAGAAGCTGAACCCAAACCTATGGGGAAGACTACCTAGACACCTTTTCTCCGATTTCCAAACTTCACACAGTTAGATTCATCTTAGTAATAGCTACAAACTTAAACTGGGATCTATGGAAAATGGACGTGAAAAATGCCTTTCTCCAAGGAGACTTAGAAGAAGAAGTCTACATGAGGCCACCACCAGGTCTTGAAGCTAGAATTGGCCAGGGAAAAGTTCTTAGGCTCAACAAGGCCATATATGGTCTTAAGCAGTCCCCAAGAGCATGGTACAATAAGTTGACTTCAACCCTCATAACAAGAGGCTTTACTAAGTCCGAGGGAGATCACTCTATTCATTCAATCTAGCCAAAGAGGTAAGGTTGTCATCCTCATATATGTTGATGATATAATCATCACTGGGGATGACAAGGTAGGTATTCAACTTAAAAAAGATCACCTTAAATCTGTCTTTGATATTAAGGATTTAGGAGAACTAAAGTATTTTCTTGGCATTCAAATATGTAGATCCGAGAAGGGTCTCTTTTTGTCCCAAAGAAAATACACTCTTGACCTCTTAAGTGAAACAGAAAAGCTTGAGGATGGATAAAAAGTCATGAGAGAAGGGCAGATTGAAAGCAATCCATTTGGAGACATTTACCAATACAGAAGGTGAGCCAACACATGCAAAATCCCAAGAAGCAACATTGGAATATGATTGATCGAGTTCTAAGGTACCTCAAAGGAAATCATTGCCAAGGTGTTTGGATGGGGCATAACAACAACATGGAGATCGTGGGGTGTTGTGATGCGGATTGGGCCGGTGATAGAATTGATAGGAAGTCCACCACAGGATATTGTACATTCATTGTTGGTAACCTTGTTACTTGGAGAAGCAAGAAGCAAAAGATTGTTTCTTGTTCTAGTGCCGAGGCCGAGTACCAGGCTAAGCAGAGCTAACTAATGAGCTAGTATGGCTTAGTGGATTGCTAAAAGATCTAGGCATCGAGTCATCAAGACCTATTACAATGCATTGTGATAACCAAGCGGCTATACACATAGCATCCAACAACGTCTTCCACGAGAGGACCAATCATATCGTAGTGGATTGCCACAAAGTGAGACAAGTTGTTGAGTAGGGCATTATTCTCCCATGCTACACATGAAGTGCAAACCAATTGGCCGACATGTTCACTAAGGCAACCAACATAAATATTTGTGAGTCCATACATACAAGACTTGGAATCACAAGCATCATTCAAGAGTAAGCTCCCTTAACCGTGGAAGCTTTGTACTCTTTTCCCTTTGGAGAGTTTTGTCCCATTGGGTTTTCTCTCTAGAGGTTTTAATGAGGTAAGGCCTTCACGGGTTTCAAGTCAAGCCATTCATCACGGCTAGACTTGAGGGGGAGTGTTAAGTTTTGGTATTAATGGCCAAAACTTATGAAGAAAAGTCAAGAGAAGCAAAAAGAATGAAAACAGACCGAAGAAAATGAAGGAGAGCCGACGGAGCCAAGTCTAGGCCAAGTAGGGTCTTTATCGGGTCCATATCGGCAACCATGCGCAAGCTATCGAGCCAAGGCCATAGTTGAGCATAAATGAGCATTAGCATGTGAGACAAGCAAGGAACATGGAATGTAAGTCACGCATACTAAGCGCATCATCGCAAGACCAGGACAAGTTGACCATGCGGTTATCAGAACCTCTCGGGCCAAGGACTCACATGTATCGGATTTCATGGATTACTAAGCCATTAAGCCAAGATCCGAGAAGATCAAAACATAAGGCCATGCACATTATCGGATTAAGTCAGACCTATAAGACTATGCGGGAAACTAGGCCAAGACTCAGATACGCGCATGGTTGTGGGTCGGATATGCCCATGATCGTAAAGGAAAATACGCATGGTTTACCGAGGAAATTTACTTAATGGGAATCTCGGCCAAAATCAACAGTCTCTCATCTAAGCCGAGTTTACACGTGCCAAATCATGTCAAGAAGGATCTAGAATGATGAAAAGAGCCATTGGAAGAAGTTTGGTCGAGGTTCACATTTTGGTCCAGGTTCATGCGCATGTGGTCTCGGTATCAGTCCGTACACACGCTTTCTCGGACTAACTTTTTATCGTTTACGTTTTTAACTTTGTATCCTTAAACTTACCATTCTAGGTATGTTTAAGGATTCTATAAATGTTTGTATGCACCGCTTTCAATCATCAATAAGAAAAATATATCTTATCCTTATTCTCTCTTACACTCGAGTACCCTCTATCTTAATCCACCATGGATTGAGCTCATTATTCTCTCAAATCTTCACCAGAAACAAGAAGGGTTTTGGTCTCCAGAGATGCCAAGTTCATGGAAGCTATGGCATTTTATGATGAGAAGAATTGGGATCACTTACAAGACTTGTCTACCTCTTGTTCGGATAGGGCCGAGAACCTAAAGAAAATATTGGAAAATCTTGGAGTAACTACCATTGTTCCTAATTCAAATCATGAACAGCCCACATTACCTCAAGACACTACCCACCTTGATCATGAAGGGGGGGGAATGAAGATGAATCCTTGGTCAATCAACAAGAAGAAGAGGTTAATGATCATATCCAAGACCAAGAAACTCCGGCTTCACCAATTCATGATTAAGGGGGAGATTTGAGCATCATGAACCTCACCAAGAGGAAGGACAAGACCTAGAACCGCAACAACCAGTTTTGAGAGGAAGCACAAGAACAAAATAATTACCATCAAATTGGATGAACACAAGAGTGTATTACAATAGTAAGGCAGTCGCACACCATATACAAAAAGTGTGTTCAATGACAAGCTACCCAAAGGATCACCAAGTATTCACTAGTAAGATGGATTAAGCTCAAGTACCAAGGTCATACAATGAGGCCATAAAAACCACATAATGGAGACTGGCAATAGATAATGAACTACAAGAAATGGAAAGAAATAACACTTGGAAAGAAGTTGAGCTCCCAAAAGGGGAGAAAACAGTGACATCTAAGTGTGTATTCAACAACAAATACAAGGCAAATGAGGATATTGAAAGGCATAGGGAGAGATTGGTGGCTAGAGGCTTCACCCAGACCTATGGGGAGGACTACCTAGACACTTTTGCTCCGGTTGCAAAATTACATATTGTTAGAGTCATCATGGATGTTCCTACTAATCTCAAGTGGGATCTATGGCAAATGGACGTAAAGAATGACTTTCTTCAAGGAGACCTAGAAGAAGAAGTTTATATGAGACCACTACCAGGCCTAGAGACTTCTATTGGTCAAGGGAAAGTTCTCAAGCTCCACAAAGCTATCTACGAACTTAAACAGTCCCCAAGGGCCTGGTACCACAAGCTGAGTTCTACCCTTATTGCAAGAGGCTTCATCAAATCAGAAGGTGACCACACTCTATTTGTTCAAACTAGCCAAAGAGGTAAAATTGTCATCCTCATCTACGTTTATGATATAATCATCACTGGGGATGACAAGGTAGGTATTCAACTCACTAAAGATCATCTTAAATATGTCTTTGATATTAAGGACTTAGGATAATTGAAGTACTTTCTTGGAATAGAGATATCTAGGTCCAAAAAGGGTCTTTTCTTGTCCCAAAGAAAGTATATTCTTGATCTTTTTGGTAAAATGGGAATGCTTGGAGCAAAGCCTTGTAGGACACCCCTTGAAGATGGCTACAAAGTCATGAGGGAAGGAGAGATTGAAAGTGAACCATTCGGAGATACTAACTAATATAGGAGGATGGTTGGTAAGTTGATTTACTTAACCATTATACGGCCTGACATATGCTTTGTTGTGAACCAGGTAAGCCAACACATGCAAGACCCCAATAAGCATAATTGGAACATGATTGATTTCATCTTAAGATACTTGAAAGGAACTCCTTTTCAAGGTGTTTGGATGGGAAGCAATGACAATACCAAGATAGTAGGCTATTGTGATGCGGATTGGGCAGGTGACTAGAATGATAGGAAGTCTACAACTGGGTATTGTACCTTCATTAGGGGAAACTTAGTTACTTCGAGAAGCAAGAAGCAGAAGATTGTCTCTTGTTCAAGCGCTGAGGCCGAGTACCAGGCCTTGATAAAGCTCACAAATGAGCTAGTATGGCTTAAATAACTTCTTAAGGACCTAGGCATTGAGTCAAAGAATCCCATAACCATGGATTATGACAACCAAGTGGCTATAGACATTGCATCAAAAAAATTTCCTCCACGAGAGGACAAAGCATATAGAGGTGGACTGTCATAAGGTGAGACAAGCAGTTGAGCAGGGAATCATTCTTCCAACCCACACAAGAAGCTCGGATCAATTGGCCGACATATTCACCAAGGCAGCAAGCACTAAGGTTTGTTAGTTCATACAAGGGAAACTTGGACTCACAAGCATCATCCAAGAGTAGTTCTCTTAACCATGGGGCCTGATACTCTTTTTCCTTTAGGGATTTTGTCCCATTGGGTTTTCTCTCTAAAGGTTTTAATGAGGCTCGGCTACCATGGGTTTCAAGTCTAACCATTCATCACGGCTAGACTTGAGGGGGAGTGTTGAGTTTGGTATCCTCTTCCAAGACTTAAGAGAAATAAAATAAGAGGATTGGAACATGTGAAGGAACCAAAAACATAAGGCATGGACAAAGTCATAGGAAATGGGCCATCGGAACTATCGGAAGTGGAGTATCGGCACATAAGGGTGACTATGCTAAGCATCGAAGGCTATGGAAAAGGCCAGTCTGACAATACAGATAGAACTGGGTCAGAAGGGAAAAATGCGCATACATCGGCTTTAGGTGTGACCCAAGTTATCAGGAAAACACGCTAGGCCAAGTATCCGCATGGTTTGAAGTTTGGGCCCGAGAAGCATTGCGCATGGCCATACCAAAGATGCGCATATTCATGAGAACCATCGAGAGAAGATTTTAGGATGGACTCTCGGCCAACTTCAGCGGTCTATGCACCAAACTTTGTTTCACCGAGCCTTTTTCACTAAGGAAGGTTCTGGAAGAGGTAATATAGCCGTTGGGAAAAAGATGGACGAGAATTTTTCACGTGCCTAGCTACTTTTGGGACCACTCCCGCGTCCGTAGCACGCGATTTGCTTTTACTGTTTTACGATTTCACCTTTTGCCAATGTAAACATTAAAACTTACCATTTTAGGTTAAGTTTAAGGTACTCGCATATATATAT
>OVBE01005323.1:0-21962 GCA_900406425.1 Iberis pinnata | reverse complement strand
AGCTTTTACCCACAAAGTCTAAGACCTAATACTTAAAATTAAGTCTTGATTCAACAGAAGTGTAAGATTCAAGTTGTAAAAAAAATTCTCACGTCTGACCAAATGATTGGCTAATATATAAGAGAGTCCAAACTCCAATTAGTATGAAGTCTTTTGAGAGTGTAGTTGCCATCACCTACCATGACACTATTTGTACCTTAATAAGCTTGAGAGTGTTGAATATGTCTCGGTGAATTGGTTTACATGAGTTGTAGCACCATAGTCAGGAAACCACTCATTGCCATTGTTTTCGTAACATCAGTAATCCACATAGCAACCAAAACACTGGACACATCTTGTTTTTGGAAGCTGTTATCAAACCTGTGCCAGCACCTCAGAGCTGGATGGCTAGTTCCGTCACAAATTTAATAGACTTGTTTGTCATTATTTGATGCAACAGAAGAATCAGTGCTTGAGGAAATATGTTAATGAAACCCACAGCCATGTGTAGAGAATGAAGATCCACAACCTCTTCCTCTAAAATATTGGCCTTTGCTCTGTTGTAATAGTTATTGTTAGTGGTTATGGTGGTTTTGAAAGTTAATGTGGGTTTACAGCATGAGCTTCAAGATACTTTTACAGCTTGTCATCATACTCTTTGAACCTATACATCACATCTTCATAGGTTGGACCATAGTAAGTATCTATAGAAGCAGATCCGTGTCTAAGCACATACCAATAACACATAGATATTTGGCCTCATATTTTTATATTTTTAATGGGCTTTAGATTTTTTAATATCAATTATTAACTTTTAATATTTGAGAGAAATCTATTAACTAAAAAAGATAACACGAAAGAAAAAAAAGAGTCAACTAAGGTTTTTTGTAAAAGAAAAGTAATTCTTCCTCTCTTTAGCGTCTCCACTAGAGAGAAAAAAAGTTTCTAAACTTTTTTTATTCCTTCAATCCTTTTCAAATTTGGCATTACCAACTTCTTTCTCAAATCTCAATATCACGATTACATATCTTTGTAAGTGAATAAGTGATTAACCACTTTGCCAAAATCTCATTAGTTTATCTCTGTAATTTTGGAATTAATGACACCAATTTTTGATTAAATCGGTTATTTGGATGAATGATTATGATATATTTCCTATGTTTGTTGTTACAAGTCACCAAAACAAATGGATTTCCACTCTTTTGTTTTAGGAAAATGAAATATAAGAAAATATTTATTCGCTTTTTATTTTGTTAAAGTCTCATATTTTCAAGTCGTATTATATCTCAGATTTATCATGCACGATCCTGCATAGAACCTTCAATAGCAGTGATAACAGATTCCTAATCTTTAAAATGGGATTTGAATGGAGATTTACTTGCTGCAATGGGTAGGGATGCGGATAACATAATGTTTCCCATTGCATGGACAGTTGTCAGAGGTTAAATCATGATACAAAGGGGTGGTTTGTTAAGAAACTGAAAGTGGACATCAACTTAGGAAATGGATTCGAGTTGACAATTATTTCAGATAAACAGAAGGTTAGAAAAAATTTTATCAATTAATTTGCATTAGTAGTAGTTTGGGACTAAGTTTCTTTAATTGTTTGGGATAGTCTAGTTCTAGCTATAGAGGTTGAGCTACCTCAAGCAGAACATAGAATGTATGCTAGAGTTTAGTTCGATTTAATTTTTGATTGGGTTGGTTTCAATTATTCGAGCAATAGATTTTGATATTCATTCTAGTATTTTTTTCATTTGTTTTGGGTAATGGTCTAGACATTTTGGTTTTAGTCGATTTTTGACAGAACATCCTTAATAAAATAAATTTAATTTTAAAATATGTAATTGTATTTTAATTAAAAAAATTATTTATTTATTGATGATGTTTGGTTACTATAGGTAGTTAAGTTCGGTTCCTAAAACTTTGGTTCACTTCGAGTTTGATTCTGATAAATCTTAATACTTAAACTCATTCAGATAATTTTATAATTTGATTTGGAATTAGTACTCAGTATTTCAGTTTGATTTATTGGATATCAATTATTTTGACTATTTCTAAATACAAATGTGATAGTTTTCAACTACCAATTTATATTTCATAATATAGGAATAAGGTAAGGGAAAAGTATACTAAAAATTTGGAGTAATGATGACAAACATCTCAAAACTCGTTAAAATCCAAATAAGAAATTAAATGGGTCCTTGAATTTATATTGGTAAACATCTCAAAACTAGTAATTTAGAACACTGAAAGTGCTGGAAATTTTGGTAAATGATTCAATTTATATTTTTGGAATATAGTGTGTGAGTTATCATCATATCATCATCTTGTTTTTATAATATGTTTTGATAAATCTGATATTATTATTTTAGTAGAAATAGGGTTGGGAATATAAACCGAACCGAACCGAATTACGTTTCGATAACCGATCGGCAAAAAAAATTTTCAATTTCGGTAACTGAACCGATCAGTTTATTTATTTTATTTTTTTCTTGAAAAAAAACAAAAAATAACCAAAAAACCAAACCGAGTAAACCGAGTAAACCGAAAACCCGAAAATAACCGAAAAAAGAACCAAAACTTAACTGGAAATTAATCGATTAAAATGAACTTCAAAAACAAAAATCGAACCGAATAAACCGATTTTCGAACTGAACTGAACCGAAATTTTATTCGGTTTAGTTCGGCACACAAATCTAAAAACAAACAAACAAAAAACCGAAAAAATTGGCCCGAACCAAACCGATTGAACCGAATTCCCAACACTAAGTAGAAACATCCAAAGTTTTGTGTGCACAAGCATCTCGACCTATTATATCCATGGTAATTCTTCACATCTTTGCACATTTTCCCTTAAATGTTAGAATTGTTGAAATTTTAAACATAAAAAATAAAATGGAGAAGTTAAGACACTCTTCTTTTGTTATTGCAAGTTATTATTTAACCAAAAAGGCTAATAAGAAAAACATAGGAACCAAGTAATCACAAAGACATAAACATTTAAACTTAAAAGACGAACTTTTTATTTGTTTTTAGACCATTAGTCAGGACTGGTCTTGAGGCCAAGCATAAAAAAACCTAGTTTGCGTCCCATTTTTATTTTCAAATTTTTCGTTTACGAAATGGTCCATTTTAAAAATTTTAATTTAAGAATCGGCCTATTTTTCATTTTAAATTGTAGCCTTAAAAATTTCAGGACCGACCCTGCTATTAGTTATTAATCTTTTGGCTGATACGAGAAGCCATTAACAGAAAATCCTCCATCAATACAAATAGTTTGACCAGTTATATAAGAAGCTGCATGCATACATAGAAAAGCTACAAGCGAAGATACTTCTTCAGGTTCTCCAAAACGTCCCAAAGGCTTTCTAGATATCAACAACTTCTTGGACTCATCATTAAACAACTAATGATTAACATCAAAATCAAGAGATTAGCATACTAAAATGCAAGAAAAAGATGATTCTTGTAAGAATTGTATCGTACTGTTTCAATCAAAGGAGTAGCTATGGCTCCAGGAGCCACGGCATTAACCCTTATGCCGTCGCAAGCCCATTCACATGCTAAGTTTCTTGCTAGCTGATTCATTGCCCCTTTGTACACACACACATGCATTACATTAGTTTTTTGTAGTTATTTTCTTTTAGTACTCCCTCCGTTTCAGATTAGTTGTCGTTCTGGAGAAAAATTTTCGTTTCAAAATATGTGTCGTTTTAGGTTTTTAATGCAGAAATTAAATAAATTTGACTTTTTTGACCAATAGAATAATTGCTGGAGTTTTTTCTATTGGTTGATTTAGAATGTTTAATGGTCTTTTTATAGAAAATAGAGATTTTTTAATTTGTGTGCAAAACTCTAAAACGACAAGTAATTCGAAACGGAGGGAGTAGTATTTTCATTATTCAATAGCTAATTAGTATGTCTAGGAGTACCTTAGACCATCTCCAAAGGTTAAAAACCATTATGGAGTTCTTAACCAAATTTTTAATGATTTTAATGTTTAAAAAGCTTTCGTTGGATTTTTTATTTTTTAACCTCCATTGGTTAAGAATATGAAGTTCTTAAAAAAAAAAAAAACATGTTTTTCTTTTACATTTCCATCTTAAAACAAGTGTTTTTTCATTTTTCGCATCGATCCAATGAAATCGTAACATATGGCGGTTTTTAACCAAATCCAAAATATCTAATTAAAGAACCATTTCTTAACCAACTTTTTCAAATTTATCCTTTTTGATTGATTTTTTGGATTAAAGACCTCTTAAAAAATACCATTGGAGGTGCTCTTAGGCTTGTATCGATATGATTATGTGGTTTAGACCACGTCATTAACTTTTTTTGGCGAAACAGAATCGAATCTAACACTCTTATTTTATGAAGTTTTAGTAACAAAAATTTCAATTATAAATGTTAATATAACGAAAAAGTAAAAATATTGGTATAAACAATTATATTGGTCCCAAATTATTGCTATTTTTATCAAATGTTTATTTTATAATTTTTTTAAAAAATAATGTGAATTTATCTATATTGTTTTTTACTCCGTATATATTCTCTATGAAATTTTTAATTTTATATGAGTCTTTGAAATCTCAAATCCGATTCTATAGAAAACACATATATTCCAACATGAATTGAACTTAAGATTCTCAAAATCTCTATCAATTCGGTAATTTAAAAATGGGGTATTTTCAAAAATACTACCAAAAACTATGCTTATTCCAAAAATACCACATATTCCCAAAAGTTTCAAAAATACCACAAAAATACCACCAAATTTGAAATAGCTTTTGGACTTCAAATTTAAACCCTAAAACCCCAAAACCGAACCTAACCCCCTTCAAAACTAAACCCTAAACTCTATTTAGTGAACCCAAACCAAAAATTTTAAATTCTAAACCCTTAAAATTCATTTTTGTATGTTTGTGGTATTTTTGGAACATTTGAGAGCGTGTGGTATTTTTGGAACTTTTGAGAATGTGTGGTAATTTTGGAATTTAAACATTTTTTTATGGTGCTTCAAAAAATTCCTCTTTAAAAGTTAACCATTATAATACCAACTCATCATTAGTATAGCTATTTAATTTGTATATTACCTTTAGTTGCTGAATAGATGGAGCCAATACTAACCGACACAACACCAGCAACAGAAGACATAAACACAATATTACCATCTCTTGAAGCCTTAAGCAAAGGATGTGAAAGTTGGCTTAAATGATAAGCAGATTCTAAATTAGTCGAAACATGAATCGAGAAATCTTCTTCTGTATAATCCAATGTTGCCTTTGGCCAAACCATTCCCGCATTATTTATCTAATCATTTAACCAAAGAAAAAATTAGAGGAATTCCTTCAAATACCATTAAAGAAGTTCAAATTTCAAAAATACCACAAACTCCCAAATGTTCCAAAAATACCACAAACATAAAAAGTGAATTTTAAGGATTGAATTTTTTTTTTTTTTTTGATGACTCTGGTATCCGGAGCCCCGGAGGACTCCGACTAGGTCCAAAGCGTCTGCAGTCGCCAAGGGTATCCAGGAGGGCTGCCGAATTCACCTCATGTTAATTGACGGTGATCGGGATTCGAACTCAGGTGGCGGAACTCACATCTGTGAGGCCTTTACCACCAGAGCTAGAAGCTCCAGTTAAGGATTGAAAATTTAAAATTTTGTGTTTGGTTTCACTAAATAGAATTTAGTGTTTAGTTTTGAAGGGAGTAGGATTTGGTTTTGGGATTTCATGATTTAAATTATAAATTTTAAAACTATTTCAAATTTGTGGTATTTTTGGAACAAAAACATTTCTATGGTATTTTTAGAAAAAAATGTGATATTTTTGAAACTTTTGGGAGTGTGTGGTATTTTTGGAATAAAAATAATTTGTGGTATTTTTGAGAATTTCCCAAAAAATTACATGAATTTTATTTTTAATTACCCTTAAATAAACATGAACTCACAAGGATATTGAGCTTGCCACCAAACAATGAAGAAACATTTTGCATTAGTTTCTCTCTATCTTTTCCACAAGATACATCACAAACCGAACCAGTGACTTTAAATCCATTTTGTTGCCAATTGTTTAAACATGCATTAAGATGAGACTCATCTCTAGCACAAGTATGAACTATTGCTCCAAATCTTGCTAGTTCCTCTACTACAGCATACCTATTTTAAAATTCAAGAATCATATATTATCTTATTTTTCAAAGAAATATTGTAATATTTGTGAGGTGGAATGTAAAGTATTATACAAACAAACCCTATGCCTTTGGTTCCACCAGTTACAAGTGCGGTTTTGTCTTGAAGACTCCATCTTTGGCTTTGCTCTGCTCTAGACATGGCTCTTGTGCTGGCTAAAGATCTAACCTTGAAGAAGAGACGTGTAGCAAATACAAAGTTGATGATGCTAAGTTGATTTATCATCAATCTCATTATTGGGGAGATATAAAGGTATTGATGATGGGCTCGGTCCATTAGGATATTATGATTTTTTTGCCTAATGGATAGTAGGCCCACAAAACTTCAAGGGGAAAGTAAAATAGAAGCTTTTCATTATAAATTGAGATTAATGAGTTCAAATCATTTTCCGAGCAGAGCTGCTCCTCTCTTCTTATTCTATCTCGGTGTTGTTTTTCTTAGTGGTTTGGTGTCCGTCTTCTTTCGTTCTCGAGAAAGCTAGTTTGTTTCGATCATTCTGGTTCCTATCATCTGAATTTTGAAGTTGTATCAGCCGTTGTTGTTTCTTGTAGGGATTCTCGTCATGTGTCTTTTCTCCGTTTTCTCGAGAAGCTCTGTTGTTTTCTTCTTCTGCCCGTTCTTTAGGTGTGTCCTAACTTCTTTTTGTGTCCCTGTCTTTCGATAGGCCATTTTGCTTGTTTCAGTTGGTTTTTCTCGTGTCTGTTAGTTTCTGTTCCGGTATATTTGTATGTTTGTTTCTTCGCGATTGGAAAAAAAAAGAGTTTACATCATTTAAAAAGAAGAAGATAATTAGCAATGCAAAGGTTTTTATTTTAGGTTTTGGGAACTAGATGTTGCAATTTGGTGTGAATGTTCGGAGATGATATATGATAGAAGTGAATGGAACACTGTTTTATGATATTTGGATTTGGATATATGAAAAATCAGAATTTGGAGTTTCTTAATTTTCGAAATTAGGATATCCATGAAATCAAGATATTTGTAAATATTTGAATTCGAACCATAAGATATATACTTTAAATATAAAAAATTTAGAAAATACAAAATAAAATTATAAATTAGGAAATGAAATGGAAAATTATATTTTAATATTATTTTAAAAATATAAACTTTTACATACCACTGTATTGTAAAAATAAAATTATGTTATTTTTATATCTTTATTTGAAATATATAATAAATATTCAAAATTACATAATAAAAATATTTTATTAAGTATAAACTCATATTCAAATATCTTAACATAAATTTTTTAATATGGATATGAATTTGTTCCTAATTATATATTTCCGAACTATAATTATTTCACGTTTTATCATAAATTGTCCTTTTTCTGTATAATGGGGTAATTATTTTTAAACAATTAACGAAAAGACGTCTCTTTTCTCGCGACAAATTGGACGATTGAAAAGGCATGATTGAAAATAAATTACCAACAATTTCGTTGGCCAGAGTCGATTCTAACGTTGGCCGTACTTTTCTTTTGTTTTTTCCTATTTAATTAAGTATATACACACATCACAATAACAGGTTTCCGTTGTTTCTTTCAAAAACTGTTTTCTTGCGACCAATGTTTATCACATGCAACGTTCTTTTTCAGATGTTTTCCGTTGCACATGTAAGATATGCTTTGTTTTTTGGATAATTTATTCGAAAACATGTATCTGATTCGATTTTACTGTCAAAATCTCAAAACGTCATGGCCGTGAAAAAAATGGAAATTGTATATATCGAAGAAGATGTGTGAAGCAACTAAATATTGTTAAAATAAAGATTTCGCGGGGTCAAAGTACATTTATTTCAAAAAGTCAACTTTTTTACAATGGACTTTGATGAGAAATGATTGGAATCAGATTGTCGATGTTTCCAAACTTGTAACAAAAATAATATGGTTTATTTGGACGATTTGGAAGTTGTTAAACATGTCAATCTGGCATATGCGGACTAGAGTGAGATCGGTTTCAAAAGTAGAAAACGAGTAAGACTTATCTTATCGCAAGCGTCGTGTAAATTCATTTTTTGTGTTATATCATCTTTATTTTATGTCTCATTTTTCTGCTGATGAAATAATTTATTTTCGAAGTTTTGTATTGTGACTTTGTAAAACCACTTTGATATTAATGAAATGATTATGACTGGGCGTATTTTCCGAAACCCGAAACCTAACCCGAACTAGCCCTAACCGATATCCACTTGGGTACATGAAAACCGAAACAATGCATTAAGCTAGAAAAATACACTTTTCAACTCCAAATTGTATTCAAATTATAAGGTTTAGGTAAGAAAAATATTGGTCGATTCAACTTCTTTCCAAAAATATAATAGCCATTTTTTGGTTTTTCTAAATGACTTTATGTTGTTATTTAGAATATATAATAGTTTGTGATGGTAAAAAGACAAAAATCATATTAACATTTTAACCAATTTCAAGTATTTTTGTTAATTTTATCATAATTTATTGATTTCATGTTATTTGATTAATTTCCAGTATATACAAGTATTTGTTATCCGAAAATATTGAAATATAAAAGTTTAGGATATAAATCGATTTTTATAGTGTTGACCCCACCCGAATTCGATATAATTCAAAAAAATTTGCATCCTATATAGAGAATAAATTTCTTATATCCGAAAAATTTTAACTCGAAAATTTTGATTTGAACTCGACTCGAAATTCGAATGTCCACCCATAGAAATGATGTTAAAAAAAAATGGGGTAATTTTTTTTTTTGTGCGTAAAGGAAAAATCTTAAAGGCGGAGATGAAGGCACGTGTCCTTGTTATGATATAATCTGATCCAAACCTATTTATATTCTTCGCTGCTTTTTCTGTCTTCATCACTCCTCTCGATCTCTGGTCCCTCTTCACTCTCTCTCCTCTTCGTCGCCGATCTCTGCCACAAACTCCGTCGTATTACCTCCTCCGCCAAACCCTAGGTGAGTGAATCGAGCTTCGATTAGGTTTTTACTTTTTTGTGTAATTTTATTGGGTAAATTTTGCCCTAAAATGATGCTTTTAATCAAATCAGATTCGTGGAGGACGAAATTCGATTTTTCGCCGGAATCAAATTGAGGAGATTTGAAGATGGGTACAACTACGACAACAAGCGCTGTGTATATTCATGTCATCGAAGACGTTGTTAACAAAGTACGTGAGGAGTTTATTAACAATGGAGGTCCTGGCGAAAATGTTCTCGCGGAGCTTCAAGGAGTAAGTTTCAATTAGTAGATTTTTTCCTCAATTCGATGGAAATAGGATTGGAATTTGATATTTTGCTGTTGATTTGCGATTGTGAGTTGTTTGGATTTGTTCTGCCGTAGCTAGGGTTTTCGAGAATTTTTTTTTATCTCCTTCATTTGGTTTTGAGATTATGATTTTCTGAAGCTTGATTTGATGGATTCTGATTTGTTTTTTTTTGTGGTTAGATCTGGGAAGTGAAGATGATGCAAGCTGGAGTCTTAAGTGGACCTATAGAGAGGTCATCAGTTCAGAAACCAACCCCTGGAGGTCCATTAACACATGATCTGAATGTTCCTTATGAAGGTACCGAGGAGTACGAGACTCCTACAGCTGAAATGCTCTTTCCTCCGGTAAGAATATTTACACAAAACTTGGTGTATTGTATCAATTGGTTTACTTAAGAATTAAGATATTACCATGGTTTTGCTTTTTGTGTTGAGCAGACACCATTGCAGACTCCACTTCCAACACCGCTTCCAGGTACTGCTGATAACTCCTCCATGTATAATATCCCTACCGGCTCAAGTGATTATCCAACTCCTGGAACTGAGAATGGATTCAACGCTGATGTTAAAGGAAGACCCAGTCCTTATATGGTGAGCTATACTTATTAGAAATTTTGTGCACTGCTTAGTCGAATGATCCTCATAGAATATACAGAGGCAAAAGAATTGACTTTGTACTCTTTAGTTTATTTTCTGATTACATACACTGAGAGTATGTTCTTTGTTGCAGCCATCACCTTCTCCATGGGCAAATCCTAGGCTTGATGTGAATGTTGGTAAGTACTAGTTTAGCCAGCACTTAATGTCTGAGTGAAAAGAACAATGTCTCAGTTTGTTGTTTGTGATAAAAACTGTCTCGCCTACTGCTAGCTTATGTGGATGGCCGTGATGACCCTGAGAGAGGAAACGCTAATCAGCAGTATACGCAGGTACTTCTACTTAGCATCTAGTCGGGTTTTTGGTTTGGTTTCGCATTTTCTTTGCTACTTACGTTATTGGTGTGATTAGTGCTATTTTCAAGTACTTCTTCGTTGTACAGATCATTTACCTGAATTATGTAACTTATTATCTATTAATCGGTATACATCCAGGATTTATTTGTGCCATCCACCGGGAAACGAAAGCGTGATGACTCTTCTGGTCAATATCAAAATGGTGGGTCTATACCACAACAGGATGGTGCAAGCGATGATATGCCTAAGGTGTCAATATAAACTCTACATTTGCTTTTGCATTTGGAATATTACTCGCATGAGAAAGTGAATTGTCCGTAGCTCCTTTCATTTCCAATTGGCAAAAAGCAAGAGTGAAGACTTCTATTTGGTTCCATTTCACTAGTTTGTGGGCGCCAACAGAATTAACTAAGTTGCATAGAAAGAAAAATGCATCTATGAGTCTTTAGTTTGAGCACTGTTCTTAAGACGTCTTTCTCACTTTCTCTCTCTGCTTAATATGTATGAGAGAATTTACAACCCTTGGTTTTACTGACGAGAATGATGTATTTTTAAAAATCTAGTAGTAATTCGTCTGATTCGGGGACTATTTTGCAGGTAACCCTTGAGGGAAATTCACTCTGCATAACCTATACTGGAGGTAGCAAGATCTCACGAGATTACATCTGCTCAGCATCGAAAATTCCTCAAGTAGATGGGCCAATGCCTGACCCTTATGATGAAATGTTGTCTACACCAAATGTGAGTGTCCCTTCAGCTTTTCGTTGATTAGTCAGAATTTCTTTATATATGTATATACACACACGCTTCTTTGACATGTCTACAAACCAGTAACCGAGATCTCTTATGCCTTGGTACAACTGGATCTCTCCTCAATACCCACCATAAATTTTGAACTATATATGACCTCTTAGATTACACGCATGAAGAAAGCTTATGTAGCATTTAGATGTCAATGGAATTCATTTACTGTTGTGCAGATATACAACTATCAAGGACCCAATGAAGACTTTAACGAAGCCAGAACTCCTGCTCCAAACGGTAAGAAAAGCCAAAAGAAAACGTTGAAGACTGTTTTAAAAGCACATAAATCAAATATCTTCTGCTTAAATCTCTCTTTTTTTTGTCAGAGATTCAAACGAGCACTCCTGCTGCTGTACAAAATGATATCATTGAAGATGACGAAGAGCAGTTGAACGAAGATGATGATGATGACGAGTTAGATGACTTAGAAACTGGCGAGGATATGAACACACAACACTTGGTCTTAGCTCAATTTGACAAGGTAAATAACTCCAAATGTGTATTTATCGGCATGAGACTCTTAATCACAGTAAGATTTGTTTTGTGTTGTTATGATTAGGTGACTCGCACAAAGAGCAGGTGGAAGTGTACTTTGAAAGATGGGATCATGCATATAAACGATAAGGACATTCTCTTCAACAAAGTATTATCTTGTGTCCTCCTCTAACTAAAGCTTTGAGCTATTATCTAGAACTTAATAGCTTCTTTGTTTGCTTTTTTTTCAGGCGACAGGCGAGTTCGATTTCTGATCTTTACCATAAGCAATGCTTCTAGAAAAATTCAAGCAGCTCTTCAATGTTCAATGTCTTTCTTTTAGCTTTAGCTTATGATCAAGACCAAATCTCTGAGAGAGAGACAGATATTGATTAATTTTCTGGGAAAAGTGTACTCTGGTTTGCTTGTTGTACAAAAAGAACAGATTTTTTTTGTTCGGGCCATATCAACTTTCTTATCTTGTTTCATAAAACTTGAATCATCTTTAGCAAGTGGAGCACTTACCTTCCCAAAAGCTTGAATCTTGCTTACCATATTTTATATATCTAGCTAGTTATTGTTCTAGGCACTTACATAATTGGATTTTTGCAAGTATAGTGAAAACCATATCGGACCGTGGCGACCGGATCTAACCGTGAATCAAAAGAGTATTTGGATTGGGTTAACAATAAGATCTAAAATTAATTGAATCAGTTTAAAATCCTAATTAGATTGGCAAATACTTGAACGTCGATGATCTAATAAAACTAATAAAATGTTAATGGTTGACTTCACTAGATCCCCTAAATTATATGCATCCAAACTATTTTTATTCAAATTTTGTACATCTTTTGAAAATCCTACGAACATATATATCTTTTTACCGGACTCCTAAATTAATCGATCTCGGCGTTTAATAAACTTAATTTACGATTTCAAATTAACAAAGTGTGATAAAAAATCGTGACTGAGATTTAATTAAAATCAACCCGGTTACCAAATAAGTTATCTAAACGTGATATTAACTTTATTTTTAACTAGATTAGGTCCCGCGTGATACGCGGGTATATCTAAATTATTTTGATTTAAATATGATAACTCGTGTTATTATATATTTTAATCGACGTTAAAATCAAAATTTAGTTATTATTAATTATTTTCATCTCTAGTTTTTTCTTACAAAATCATTAAAACTAATATCAACATATGTTGCAGTTTTACATATATTTTTTGCTCTTCAAATTTATACTATTAATCTTTTATATGTTATATATTTTTGTTATTTTAATTTTATAATTTATATCAATTTATAAAATCAATATATTTCTTTTGTTATTATGTAGTTTCCATTTAAAAGAGCAATATATATTCTATTTTTATTATTATATTATGTAAAAAAGAGTAATAAACCAATAATAATAAAGTTTCCATTAGTTTAAAATACTACATTGACACATGTCATAATCTTAATTAACCATGACACATGTCATGATCTCATAAATTATAATTTTGCTTATGTGTCGTGCTCACGTTAAACACGTTCCGGTTTATATAATAAGATTTAATCCAAAAAAAAACAAGAAAAAGAAAGTTTGGGGTTAAAGTTAAAATCAGATTAAATTAAAAATAAAGTTAATATCGAGTATAGGTAACTTATTTGGTAACCGGTTGGTTTTTATTAAGTCTCAATCGTGATTTCTTATTGTGTTTTATTAATTTGAAATTGTAAATTAAACTTATTATTCGTCTAGGGGTTTAGTGATGAAATCGATTAATTTGAGGGGTCAGGAAAAGAGGTATAGAGATCCATCTAGCTATGTTCTGTCTTAAGCTAAGATTGCAACCCTTTCCTTTTGTCAATTGATGGTTGTTTCTCGACAAAACTCACCGGGAACCTGAACTCGCACGTTTCTCTAGAGAGAGAAGAGTGCATATTTGGAGACAAAAAGATTGGTTAGAGAGAAGAATAGTAGACACAAATTGTACTACTAACTATTTTGCCACGTTTATGATTTAGACATTTAGATAAGAAGAAGTAAATATTTAGCATGAACTGATAAAGTACATGTGTAATTTGTAGTTTCTTAAGATCTTTATTCTCAAGTGAATAAATGATAGAGAGATGTAAACATGAATTGAGATTTGAGCTAAAGACAAAAATTTGATGGTTCATATTTTCTCTCCATGATCTCTCACATTTCACGGCGGCGTAAATAGTAGACCGGTCTATTCTTCCTCCTCAACCGTCTCTTATATGTGGGCATCTCCAGTTGCTGGACTGAAGCTGTTTCGGAGGCTGTCGTCGGCGACCGGAATCTTGATCCGGTTGGATCTGCAGAGACTTGACGGCAGCCGTATGGAAAGGGTTCTCCTCTCTGTATCTAGGGTTTCAGAAAATTAGGTTTAACTGGTCTAAATTGGTTTGATGTAATTTTGGTTTAAATCTGTTTTCTAGAAATCCTAAACCGGTTTGTTCTAAGGTTTAGGATTGGATTTTTTTCTGGTTTGTTTTTGTTTTGGATCTGGGCCCAATTCTGGATGTATTATAAGTTTTAAATAGAATATCCTTTAACAATAAAAAAAAAGATTAGTTTTAGAGGATGATTTATTGGACTATAACTATAGTCAGATTAATTGAAATAGAGAACTGTAGATGGAAATTGATGTATTTTTATTTATTTTTTTGTTGTAAAAAATAAATTACAGTCTTTAAAACTTTAAAAGAATTGATATATGATAAACATAAATAATTAATATAGTGACTTCTATTGTTTATGATTTAAAGTAGAGCAAGTACAAATTTATCATCTATCTTTTAGGGATATTTTCAAAAATACCACCAAAAACTAGGTTTATTCTAAAAATATCACACACTTCCAAAAGTTCTAAGAATACTACATTCTTTTCCAGATATACTACAAAAATATTTTTGTTCCAAAATTACCACAAAATATTTTAAGCCCCAAAATTTTTAAATCCGGCCCTGCCTTTCATAAAAAAACTTATGAATCTAATGAATATTAGAATATATCATAAGACGGGCATGAACCGGAGAGGATAACTCGAGAGGGTACAATTCATATGAGAAACACGATTTCAACACCAATATCCGCAATTATTGGAAAATAATTAATGAAATAGTATAACATGATTATAAACATGGACTGAACAAATCTGATAAGCCAAAGTTTATCTCTTTGAGGTAAGAAATAATTTCTAGAACAATTAATATTTTATTTAACAACTAACCTCAACTAAGTCACAAAACTCTTTAACTGGTTTGAGGGCTTCTTTCAACGATACACCAGAGTTTCATTTGCTAAACATAACAACTTACAATGACATAACAGCTTTCACACCTTACCTAGGAGAGTAAAAACATTGCTCACTAACTTCCATTTGCTAAAAATCACCAAAAATAAACAATTTAAACATATACAACCAAAAACCTCTAAGTAAAAATTTCAAAACATTGACTATAACTGTCATTAGTAGATAAAATCTAGCGAGAAGCAATGACATAAACGAAATGAACAAAAATCACAATACCTGAAGTTGTCATAACTCAAAATAAGTAGCATGGAGGATACAAAAATATATAAAAAGAAGAAAACTTTGCAAAATTCTAGATCAAATGCCATTAGACAGCAACCATAACATTTTGAAGACATAAGTGTGTACAGTTATTGAAGAATCAATGTTACAAAATTGCACCAATGAAGAACATATTTCTAAACAACAATAATTGAGTTCAAGTAGGCAAATACAGAAGAGAAGAGAACGTAAATCATAGAATTCTGGGAAAAGGAAAAAGTTACTTTAATAACACAATACTTATGTAGATAAAAAGAAGACCAGTGGACATATAAATGTAAACAAAAAAAGAGAGGGACAAAATCGATTCATGTTACAACACATGAGTTCTGAAAATATTGTTTACATCTTTTTTCGTAATCCATGATATCCTCGTAACTATCAAATCAATATTCTCCATCTTCAAAGTCACTATAACTGTTACCATTAATATATTCTTTATCGTCACACTTTCGTATATGAGTTGTCTCCCAACTTAATTTGTTCCTATGTTGACCACCTATAGCAGCTTCATATCCACTATGTAAGTCAAGTGGTCCATTCGTATCCCCCGGCAAGGTCACATTGAAGCTATGTCTACTATCGACATTTTTTTTTGTCCACTAGCACCATTATTGTCATTCGCTGCAGCATAATTTCTATGTACACTTTCAATTTTGTTTATTGTGTCTAAGCAGTCTTCGTCTTCATATGGTGCAAACAACTCATCATCTTTTGTGTTATTTGCATTGCGTGGACATATTTCGGAGATCGAAGAACATATGTTGTCCACATATTCAATATGTTTGATGGACATATTTTGTCCACATACTAAACCAAGTATGAAAAAACAAAAAAAAACGTACTTACCAATCGTCTCCTCTCTACAACAAAATTAGGTTTCACAAAGAAACTTAATTTCATATTAACTATACCTAAATTACTCATCGTGTAATCTCTTTCGTCAAATATTGTCATATATAATGTGATTTAATGCAAAATCGTCTCCTTTTTTCTTTTTTCTTTTGACAACAAAAGAGAATCAAAAATTAAGACTGTAAATGTGACGCCAAACACTAACTCGGTGGTGAAGAATCAACATAGGATGATAACACATTTTGTTCACGGGCTGATCTTGCTAGATGATCCGCAATCATATTCCAGCTTCTCACTTTGTGTACCACTTCAAACTGGGGGGAAAAGCTCCTTAGATGATGAAGTTCTGCTAATTCTGCTGCAAAAATTGGCCAATCTTCCAGCTTCTGCAATAAGTTTACTAATTCGATGGAATCAGTAATGAATAACGAACAAAACATGCCCTGCCGCGAGAGACATTTAACTGCCCATGTCAAAGCGAGCAATTCAGTATGTAAGGGTGATTTACCATTTCGTACTCCAGCACAACCAAATAAACTAGGTGCGCTCTCAAACTGAGGCACCTACCATCCTAGACCACTTATGGTGTCTCCTATCTTCTATGAACCATTAGAGAAACACCAATCCATCGATTGTGGGATGTTCTCCGCTATTTTTTTATCCGCGCCAAAAAAGACAAGAGAACATTATTGACATTTCTTTCGTACCACTCTACCACAACAATATAGTATATTCTATAAATTTATTCAATATGATATTTTATACAATGTTGTTAGTTAATAATAATATGATAGTTTCCAAGAAAATCCCTTACAAAAAACTCTCATCTAAAATGGTAAAAAGTATAAATAGCATTCGCTAAAGACTGATGTATCAATTATTTCACTCTATCAAAAAAACGAAAAATCACCACCAATATTCTCATCCGTAAGATTCTACAAAAATACATATACCCTAACAGATCCAACGTCTCACATAACACCACGTCATCATTTTCCCAAACTCTTAAATTTTGTTTTTTCAATCTTATCTCTTATGTAATGTTTCTGACATTATTCACTTTTACTACTTTGTACTTTTGTCTTTGATTTCTCACCTGAGAAGTCTGAGTTTCTTTCTTCATTTTTTTTTTTTTCATAAATAAGAATTTATCCGTACAATATATATTACATATTTTTGCAATTATTGAAAAAAAAGACTTTCGAGTAAAATTGTAACGTGATCACTTATTTTCTGATTAAAATCCAAAACTCTTGTGATCATGACATTAACGTCAGAGTCAAAAAGAGACAAAGATCGAGTGGTTCTTAAATTTCCATTGGATTCTTCAATATATCTCTATTTTTATTTTTTTGCAGCTTTAAGAGAAAAGTTTAATTTTATATATGTCAGTAATATGGAATATTGTCTAAGTACGTACATTCTTATACAAAATATAGTAATTCTGTTTTCTTTTTAATAATTAAATTTTGGATTAATATTAAATAAATTTCGTTTTGGCTTCATATAGAAATTTGGGTTTGGCAGAAGGGAATCTTCTTTGTATCAAAGAAAAAGCAAAAAATAACAGATATTGGATTATTATTATTATCATGAACTTTTTAACTATTAGTATATTAAGCTGTATCTTTTATATAAAACTTAGTTTTTCTCAATTTTTAAAATAGAATATTTTTCATACAACCTCTCAAAATAATTTTTTGTCACATTAATTTATGGATAACGACATGCCGATCCAGTAGCCTAACCTCCATAAATAGAAGAAAATACATTTGCTATGCGAGTGGTCATATTCGATCTATGATATAGTAACAAGGCAACATCGGTGACACAACTATTAGGCCACTTGATCTTTATTACTTCTCAAAATAATACTCCCTCTGTTTCAGATTAGTTGTCGTTCTAGAGAAAAATTTTCGTTTTTAAATATGTGTCGTTTTAGGTTTTCAATGCAAAAATTAAATGAATTTGACTTTTTTTTACCAACAAAATAATTGCAGATTTTTTTTATTAGTTGATTTAGAATATTTAGTGGTGTTTTTATTGGAAAACAGAGATTTCTTAATCTGTATGCAAAACTCTAAAACGACAAATTATTCGAAACGAAGAAAGTAGTTTTTCTGGTTATTAATTTCGTCAATATCCTATTGTTTTAAGTAAGACAAACTAAATTAATTTTGGATAAGACCGATTTTAAATCAGATTAATTAGATCAATTTTAGTTCAATAAGACAACGAATGTTTGGATTCCATATACAAAACAAATAAAAAAATGGATACAATTTATAGCTGGCAAAATAAATAAAATTATTACCTATTTACAAGATTTATTTTCTACTCTAAATGAAATATTTTTTTAATAATTAGGTTAGTCGATATAAACATAACAAATGGATAAAAATTTCAAATATATAATAGGAATTCAAGGGCGGACATAAGGCCAAGCAGACCAAACACGAACTTGCGACCCTTTTTATATTTCCAAAATTTTATATTAAAAATCGATCTATTTTAAAAGTTTTATTTTAAGAACCGGTCCATAATTTTAATTTTATATTGCAGCTTTTAAAATCTCAAAATCGGTTCTAATTAGAATTATAGCCGGTTTTAAGGCTAAGTAGATCAAACACGAGTTTGCAGTCCATTTATATTTTAAAATTTTTATTTTAAGCATTGGTCTAATTTAAAAATTTTATTTTAAAAATCAACTGATATTTTTTATTTTTTATTGTGGCATTTCAGACTGACTCTAATTGGAAAAGAAGTTACAATTCCAATACTCCCTCCGTTTCAATATGTAAGTAGTTTTGCTTAAAAGCGCGGGTATTAAGAAATTTTAACTTTTCTTAAAAGAGTAATAAAAAGTTAGAGAGATTATTATTTTTTTGGTGGGGAAATGCGAAAAGTTAGAGAGATTATTGAATATTATTTTAACTTTAAATTTTTATTAGAATATTATTTATTTATATTACTTTATTGCTTTGGGATTTGAGAACACCTTATATTATGAAACAAACCATTTTGGCTAAAACTACTTATATATTGAAATAGAGGGAGTATATTTTTGTGTATACAAACTAATAGAATCATGCAACTTTATTGATTACAATATTATTAATGATCAGCATGCTTGTAAATTCGTGACATTAACTAGAAGTCTAGACCCCATTAACTTTATTTTTTATTTTTTTAATATAAAGTAAGTCTAATCACGACCATAAAATCAGCATAAACACTGGAAAAGCCATATGGTGCCAAATAAATTAGTAAACAAGTATGTGAAAAATGCTCAGATCTGTTGACTGAAAAAAAAAAACAACCTCAGATCTTTGACCTAATAAATTGTCATTTGTGATTATTTTAATTTATTTTTTATCAAATTTTTTTTTTTTCCAGACATTGAAAGTGACTATTCGATTTAACCCCTAACAAAATAATTGTACCACTCGACATATCGACCGTCCAGATTATCGCATTATGTTTCCACCTTTTTAATAAAAAAATGTTCGTTGTTTTCAATTGTTTTTCATCAGACAAAAAAATATATTTTTTAATAAAATAAAATAAAATATTTTAATTAAGAGAAAATTAGCTAGAATATCTTTATAATTATATTTTATTAAAATTATTTTTCATTCAAATAATGGTGAATTTTTTATGAATATTAAATTATTTGTATTAATAGTTAATTTATGTATGAATGAATTTATCAGAAAAAAATAGTTATTTTCTAAATAAAATCAAACAAAATATTTTAATTAAGAGAAAATTAGCTAGAATATCTTTATAATTTATTATTAAATTTATTTTTCATTCAAATAATGATGGATTGTTTATGAATATTAATTTATTTATATTATAGTTAATTTCTGTATCAATGAATTTACAAGAAAAAAATAGTTATTTTCTAAATTAAAAAATACCCAAATTGCACAAATATCTTTTAATTAATTACACATCTGTATAAATAACTATGTTTTTATCAAATTAATAATTATATTATCAAAAGAATCTCTTCTTACAATGTACTAGTATAGAAACTTGTAGCAATTATCAAAAAAAAAAAAAAAACTCATTGTAGCAAACCTAAAATAGAGAAATAAAACTGATCTAAATTTTTTCATGAATGGTATTGTTTGTGAATAGTAATTGATTTATATTAGTAGTTAATTTTTTGTGTGAATGGATTTAAAAAAACAAATATAGGTGTTTTAAAAATTAAAAGACAAAAGTAGTTATTTTTTAAATTAAAAAAAAATACCCAAATTGCAAAAATATCTTATAATTAATTACACAACTGTATAAATAACTATGTTTTTTATCAAATTAATAATTATATTAATCAAAAGAATCTCTTCTTACAATGTACTAGTATAGAAACTTGTAACATTTATCAAAAAAAAAAAAAAAAACTCATTAATGTAACAAACCTAAAATAGAGAAATAAAACTGATCTAAATTATAAAAAAGAAACATGAGATCTAATCTATTAAAAACTAAGAATCTCCATGTTCATGCCAACAAACAAGCATAGCTACACACCTTCTCATAATATAAAATCTTCCTTTTTGTTCTTTAGCTAAGCTACTATACTTTTGAGTTATGGAAGATGATGAAGATGAAGATGATGATCCTTTCTCTTTCTTTGAAGAGTTTCTTGAAATAGAACATTTAGTTGATGAACTTCTTATAAATGCAGGATTCTTTGAAGAAGAAGCACTTGTTGAGAAGCTTCTTGAGAATTTAGATTTAGATGAAGTTGAAGAAGATGAACATGATGCAGCTAATGTATCTTTTTTTGATAACTTCCATTTCTCATCCATTAGTATGAAAAGCTTCTAAGTCAGATGGAGGGTCTTCTCTTTTTATTTTGCTAGTGTTGATTGAGTTTAAAGGAGAGAGAATCTAGAAAGAGAATAAAGAGAGAGAAGATAGAAGAGAGAGATAGTGTCTTTGTGCCTAGTGTTTTCAAAACTAGTGTGGAAATGATGAAAGCAAGAGAATCTAACTTTTTTTTGTCACATTAATTTATGGATCATACCTTATCGGTTTAGTAGTCTAAACTTTATACTCCTTCCGTTTCTGAAAGGATGATGTTTTAAAATTTCGTATTGTTTCTAAAATGATGATGTTTTAGGTGAAAATACTTTAAAAAGAAGGCATAAAGTAAAATCAGAGCCGATCTTGAGCCCAAGCAGAGCAAGCATGCGCTTGTGGCCTATTTTTCAATTTAAAAATTTTAGTTAAAAAAACGGCCCATTTTTTTGAAAAATTGCACAATTTTGGTCTATTTTTCCATTGTAGATTGCGGCTTTTAAAAAATTTTAAAATCTCATAACCGGTCCTGAGTAAAGTAAAAGTTGTTTTCTTTAATCTACGTAAAAACTCTAAAACATCCCCTTTTCAGGAACAAAGGGAGTAAATACAAAAAAATGCACTCGCTATGTGAGTGGCCAGATTCGAACCCTAATCTAATAACAAGACAACAGCGGTGACACAACCACTAAGTCACTTGATCTTTGTTAAGAGAATGAATTTAAAACTTTGAATATTATTTTATTTTAATTTTTTTGTTACTAATTTGAGTATTATATTAGTTGCTTTAAATCGTATTAATTAGTTCTGTTTTGGGTAATGTGCAACTATTATTTAGTTATTTAAGTAGTGTAACTTCTACACCTAACTAATCCCTTTCCAAAGAGTAATTATTCTACTTTGATATAAACAAACAATGGTTCCTGATTACAAAAGTTAAGTGATTATTATATACTACTTTTTTCATTTTTCTGTTGAAGTGTTAAATCAATTACTCAATAAATAAATTGATAGTAAAATAAGGAATGATATATATATATATATA
>OVBE01005322.1:0-21963 GCA_900406425.1 Iberis pinnata | reverse complement strand
TATATATATATATATATCAAACTCTATAGATGTTACATTCAGTCTAAACTCCTTGGTAGTTGTAACTCTACAAAAATTAAGAAACAAAGTTAGACATAAGTAATTTAAAACATAACTATAGAAATCCATAACAAATAACTAAGAGAATTAAAACTTACCTCTCATAAGATCATCTTACAATCCTACATCAGCTAGCAATTGTTTGATTGTTATGAAACCTTTTTCGTTGATTCGTATATTATAATCAACCAAGCACCAATGTTTAAAACTGCAATAACTTTAAAAAAGATCACAACACTATCTTAATTACTAAGAATTCACATTTAAACTACTTCTTTAGTTTCATAAACTACAAAACTGGAAGAACTAAAGAAGGGCTTTGTAATAAAGATATGCTTAGCAATTAAGAATTGACTATAATGTATATAGTCACTGTCCCATTCTCACCTTTACAGAACATTGGAGATATGAGCAGAGATGATGCTATTAATACAAAAATAGCAGAGATGGAACAAAATTAATTAGAAAAGCATACTTCATAATAGAGAACCCGAGGGCAGATAAAAACCATACTTAACTTTTAATATAAAAAAACTTAAGAAAGAAGATTAGAAAAACATTAACCCGAGAAACATAATATTATAATAGATTAGCAATATGATTTTAACATGTGTCTAAAGGTATCAACTAAGGAATTTTGCAATAAGAAGTGAGAAGCAGATAACTGGTACTATAAAATCTCACAATAAAAAGAAGAGATAATCGCTCAAATACCATAGAAAAGTTTCAAAATGACTAGAATACCATATTGTTAAATTTCACAAAAACAGAATGAATAACATCAAGAACACTTGAGAAGAAGGAGATGGACGAAAATATAGAAAGAAAGGATTAGATCCTTTTAATTATTTAGATTTAAGGTTTACAAGAGATTAAATAAATAAATACATAGCCCTTGCATGACCTTGCATGTCTTAGGAAACATAAAAAGACGAAAAGCATAAAATAAAAGCCTATTTAATGCAACAAAACGCTCCTCCTCTTTATGCATGTATCTCTGCACTCGTTAGTAAAAAAATGGCGATTTTATATTCGCTGGAAAGATAATTTCAAGTTCTACAACCTTTTTGAAGGACCGAAGCCCAAATTCGTACATGAACTACTTGTAAAATTCAAATCTTTGAATGACAGTAATTCTGGCTGAAATTATCTTGAATCATTGATCTTCATTATTCAATACTCCCCCTCAAGCTTAACCATGATGAATGGATAAGCTTGGAACATTGAAGAGCTAACTCATTAAAAACCTAAATATGAAAAACCACATGGTAAAAACCATATTGAGGAAAAAAGAGTATGGCCTCCAAGGTAAGGGTTTCTAGGCTTTTAAGAGAGTTGTGAGTCCAAGTTTCTCATGGATGAACTCACAAACCTTTAAACTTGCTGCCTTGGTGAATATATCAGCCAACTGATATGAACTTCTAGTGTAACAAGGTATAATTACTCCTTGCTCAACCATTTTCCGAACCTTGTGACAATCAACCTCTATGTGTTTTGTCCTTTCATGAAAAACATTGTTGGAAGCAATATGAATGGCTGATTGATTATCACAATGCATTGTGATAGGTGTCTTGGTATGTATGCCCGAATCCTTTAGTAAACTTTTGACCCCAACCAGTTCATTTGTAAGCTTTCTCATTTCTCTATATTCAGCTTCAGCACTTGAACATGATACAATATTCTGTTTCTTGCTTCTCCAGTGACCAAANAGTTGTTGATTTTCTATCAACTCTATCACCAGCCCAATCTGCATCACAATACCCTACTATTTCTGTGCTTTTGTTGCAACCCATCCAAATGCCTTGACCATGAGCTCCCTTTAAGTATCTTAAAATTCTATTAACCATTTTCCAAAGATACATCTTTGGGGAATGCATGTGTTCGCTAACCTGATTCACAACAAAACAAATGTCAGGTCTGGTAATTGTTAGATAAATTAGCTTACCAACCATCCTTCTATATTGATGATGATCATCAAATGGCTCATCTTCAATTTCCCCTTCTCTTGTGACTTTGTGTCCTTCTTCAAGTGGAATCTTGGCTTGTTTAGATCCTAGCCTTCTGGTTTCACTAAAATCATCAAGAGTATACTTTCTTTGTGATATAAATAATCCTTCTTTGGATCTACAACTTTCTATCCCAATAAAATATTTAAGCTCACCAAGATCTTTAGTATCAAAAACATNAAAAGTTTAGTGTATTCAATTCCTACCTTGTCATCCCCAGAGATGATCAAATCATCCACATAGATGAGGATGACAACTATACCTCTTTGGCTTTGAAGGGTGAAGAGTGTGTGATCCGTTTTGATCTTTTGAAGACTTGTGTTTTCAATGTAGAGCTTAGCTTGTGGTATCAAGCTCTTGGAGATTGCTTAAGACCATAAATCGCCTTCTTGAGTCTAAGAACCTTCCCTTTAGCTACAGAACTTTCCAGCCCTTGTGGTGGATGCATATACACATCATCCTCCAATTCTCCTTGAAGGAATGCATTTTTGACATCCATGTGCCAAAGACCCCATTCAAGATTATTAGTTAAGGATAGTATGACCCTTACCGTGTGGAGTTTAGCTACAGGTGCAAAGGTGTCTAAATAGTACTCTCCATATGTTTGAGTAAATCCNTGAGTAAATCCTCTTGCAACAGCCTTGCCTTGTATCTCTCCACATCTCCATTGCTCTTGTACTTAATTGTAAAGACCCACTTTGAGCTTACAGCCTTCTTTCCTTTTGGAAGAGTTTCTTCAAACCAAGTGTTGTTTCTTTTCATAGCTTATAGTTCATGGTTAATGGCTTCTTTCCAATTCTTTTTTTCCATAGCCTCTTCATAGGATCTTGGAATCTGTTCCTGGTCCAATTTTCCAACAAACACTTGATGATCTAAAGGAAAATGAGATAAAGAGCAAACCCCTTGGATTGGATGAGCTACTGCCTTGTTGTTGTAGTAGACTCTTGTATTAATCCAATTTGATGGATCCTTCCTTATCCTTGTACTTCTTCACAAAACAAGAGCTTGATTTTCTTCTTTAGGTAAATACATCTCTCCTCGGTCATGGGTATTTGAAGGTTGATTTCCATCTTGATTTTCTTTTTGAGGTGAAGACATCTCTTCTTGATCATGGGTATTTGAAGGTTAATTTACACCTTGGGTTTCTTCTGTAGGTGAAGAAATCTCTCCATCATTTGTGACTAACTTCCCCTCATTAGTGACTTCTTCATTGCCTCCCTTATGATCAAGGGGAGTGTCATCCAAGTTTAATTGAGAAGTTGGAGTATCCGCCACTTTTGGAGCCTCTTGAGTAACACGAGGAGCCTCCTGTGGTCTTGGGTTATTAATATTCAAGCCAAGATTCTCAAGTATGTGCCTTAGGTTAGTAGCTCTATCGGATGGAGACTTGGATATGTGCTTGAGATTATCCCAATTATTCTCATCATAGAAGCCTTTTTCTTCTATAAAATGCACATCCCTTGAAGTTAATATCTTCCTTGTTTCTGGTACATAGCACTTGTACCCCTTTTGAGTTGTGGAATAACCAATAAACATGGCTTTGACACTCTTAGCATCTAATTCGTTCCTTTGTTCACCTGGAATTAATACAAATCAAACACACCCAAACACCTCTAAGTTATTTATTGAAGGCTTAACTTTGTTCAACACCTCAAAGGGAGACACATCTCCCAAAACTTTCGTTGGTATTTGGTTGATCAAGTAACAAGCTGTCACAACCGCATCAGACCAGCAATTCTTTGAAACATTTGTATGAAACATCATTGATCTTTCCACCTTCATTAAGTGCCTATTCTTTCTTTCGGCTACACCATTTTGTTGTGGTGTGTATGGGCAGCTAGTTTGGTGTAGAATTCCATGTTGAGCTAGATGTTGCTTGAATGCAATACTTGTATACTCACCACCATTATCTGATCTGAAAATTTTAATCTTGGAATTGAAGTGGTTAGTTACATAGCTTGAAAAGTTTTTAAATGCATCTAGCATCCTATCCTTAGAAGGCATTAAGGTCAACCAAGTCTACTTTGATTTTTCATCAATAAAGGTAACAAAGTACTTACGATGATCCCTAGATTCAAAAGGTGTTGTCCAAACATCCGAATGTACCAAATCAAAGCAATTTTCATAAATAGTTGTAGACTTAGGGAACATGGATCTACAATGTTTCCCAAGTATACAAACTTCACAATCATTATTACCAAAAGATACATTAGGCAGCATAAGATTCAAAGCTCAAACATGAGGATGACCTAATCTAGCATGCTAAACAACATTTTTCACATTAGCATTAACATTAACTGAAAAACCAAAAGTCAAATAAGGGTTTTTCATGTGATCTCCAAGCACATATAACCCATCTTTTGTTTCTCCTTTACCAAGGATTTTTCTTGTCTCAATATCCTGAAAAGAAACATTGTTATGACTGAAAATGACATTGCAATTTAGATCTTTCGTAACCTTACTTAAGGACTAGAGGTTTGATGTAAAATTTGGCATATAAAATGGCTTAGATGGCTTATCAAACATATTCAATTCTCCTATGACTTTAATGGGTATTCTATCTCCATTAGCAATAATAACATTCCCTACAACTGGTTCTAACTTACTAAGCAATTCAGAATTACTAACCATATGGTGTGAAGCACCTGAATCAATAACAAGAGGCTTAATAGGATAATGAGTATTATAAGATATACCAGATTTAGAAGACTCTTTCCAGGCTTTGATCAAGGCATCAAGGTCAGACCTTCTTACCAACTCATCATTGCCCATATTCATGGCATGATTTCCCATTGATGGAGGTATAGGGGTTACAAAAGCTATTGAACTGTCTCCTTGAACTTTCGCTTGATAGACATTATTTTTGAAATCTTTAGAAGTTAACCATTTTAGTTTAAAGTGAGGATGTAAGACCCAACACTTTTCTTTGGTGTGGCCACTCTTGCAATGATAGAATATAAGATTTTTCTTACCTTCATGCTTAAAGGGTCTTTTGTTGCTGAACCTTACAAGCTTTTGATTTTCCATTCTTAGGAGCTTAAAAACAAGAGAATGCTTAGAAACGAATGGTGAATAACCAGAATGATGAATGAGTTCAAAATGATTTAGGTGATGTAGAAGAACCCGAATAGCCAGAATATAGCTTTAGAATCCAAACCATAATTTAAAAACAACCCAGGATGCAAAATAAGGACCATAATAAATAGTAAACCCAAATTTTTAGATTAGAATGAAGAATCAGATTTAAAGTGAACCAGAATGAGAATAGAAGTAACTAGAATGAATTTAAGGAAGATAAAGGTGTATTGGACCTTCAAGGCTACAATACCATGTTAAGTTTTACAAAAACAGAATGAATAACATCAAGAACACTTGAGGAGAAGGAGATGGACGAAAATAGAGAAAGAAAAGATTAGATCCACATCACTCAATCGTATTCCACATCATTAAACCGTATTCCACGTCAATAAAACATACATTATACATATCAAATTTCTCAGTCGCTCAACTATTTCACTCTGACTAAAGAAAAAACGGTTAAGTTACTTAGTTATCGCGTTCGTCGTCTTCTCCGAAATCGTCATCGTCTAAATCTTATTGTGAACCCTACTCAAAATTTCTGGTAAGTTGCGATTGATTCCCTTTGATATATGTTGCGAATGAGTTTGATTATGTTTTGGACGAGTTTGACTTATGTTGTGGCTGAGTTTCATTTCAGTTACGACGGTGTTTGATTTACGTTGTGATTTAATTTGATTTTACTGCATATCAGTTTTTTTGTCAGAGTTTCATTTTACATATAAATATACAAATCTTCTTAAATAAAAACAACAGTTTAGTTTCCCTACTTTTAACCCTGGTCGTCTTCTCCGAAATCGTCTTTGTCGAAATCGTATTCGTCCTCCTCGTGTTCTCTTGTATGTTGCGAGTGATTTTGACATATAATGCCTGAGTTAGATTATTGTTAAGACTGAGTTTGCTTTTTGATACGACTGAGTTTTATATTTTGATGTGACAGAGTTATTTTACATAGAAGCTGAGTTATATATCTTAAGTTAAAAGGCCTCAAATGTTAAGAGGCCTAAGTAATTCTGACCTCGAAAACATAGAAAGGGCTGAGGTATACTGACCTCGGAAACATAGAGAGGGCTGAGTTATTCTTACCTCGGAAACATAGAAAGGGATGAGTTATTCTTACCTCAGAAACATAATAAAGGCTGAGTTATTCTGACCTCTGTAATGTAACAAGGGATGGGTATTTTTCTTTTCAAAATTGTATTAGAAACGAAAGTCCATGGGCTCAATGTTTATATAACCCTATGTATTTTTCATTTTTCTGTGATCTTGCTTCTAATATACTATTTCTTTTCTTTCAATAAATCTTCTTTCGATTTCATATTTTTTGGATATGATGGCAGACAAGTATACGATCATTAGTAGTAGTGCACCGGCTCATAACCGGACCAAAACCATTATTGGTTAACGGACTGAGTAATGTTTTTAACTTAATGAATGATCTATGTTTATATTACGGCTGAGTATTGAGTACCATACGACTGAGTTATATTTACTCGATGACTTAGATATGTTTATGACTGAGTAACTTTCACAACCGAGATATGTGTTCTGCTTTTCGTAATATCACATCAGCTTCAAATAAACGTCATAGCCGCGTTTGGGTACCTTTCCTATTTATATTTGTTAGTCAACCCTAAGCCAAAAATCATTGACCCTAAACACGTTCTAAAACTCGAAAATCGAATTTGAATTATAAAATGTGTTAACATAGATCAAAAAATCATTAGTTAACCCATTTTATAATTTCACTTTAACAAAGATCTTTATTAGAATCGAAAGGGTTTAGTGTTTACGGTTTAGGGTTGGGTTAACTACCCTTTTTATATTTTTTAGTAAACACTAAACCACAAATCATTGACGAATGTGAATTATATAAAATGTGTTAACAAAGATCCTTTTTCAATCCAAAGTGATTATTATCCACTTTATTGAATGAGAATTGATAATGCTATCGAGATGTATGTTATCTTACGGGTACTTTAAAACTAACATGTAGATTTGGGAACAAGATCTAACTCATATAAAGTTAATCATATACAATGTACTCTAAATAACTCATCAATAGTCTAACTCACGTTTTTATATGAGAAAATTATCAGAATAGTAAGGGTTTAGGGTTTAGTGTTTAGGGTTGGGTTAGCTTCCCTTTTTATATTTGTTAGTAAACCCTAAACCACAAATCATTGACGAATGTGAATTATATAAATTCTGTTAACAAAGATCCTCTTTTCAATCCAAAAATAATATTATCCACTTTATTGAATGAGAATTGATGATGCTATCGAGATGTATGTTGTCTTACGGTTACGTTAAAACTAACATGTAGATTTGGGAACGACATCTAATTTATATAAAGTTAATCATATACAATGTACTCTAAATAACTCATACAGAGTCTAACTCACGTTTTTATATGAGAAAATTATCAGAATAGGAAGGGTTTAGGATTTAGGGTTGGGTTAATTTCCCTTTTTATAGTTGTTAGTAAACCCTAAACTAAAAATCATTGACGAATGTGAATTATATAAAATGTGTTAACAAATATCCTCTTTTCAATCCCGAGTGCATATTTTCAACTTTACAATGTATTCTAAATAATTCATCAAGAGTCTAACTCACATTATTATATGATAAAATTATCAGAATAGTAAGGGTTTAGGTTTTAATGTTTAGGGTTTAGGATTTAGGGTGGGGTTAACTTCCCTTTTTATATTTGTTAGTAAACAGTAAACCACAAATCATTGACGTATGTGAATTATATAAGATGTGTTAACAAAGTTCCTCTATTCAATCCAAAGTGAATATTATCCACTTTATTGAATAAGAATTGATAAGGTTATCGTGATGTATGTTGTCTTACGATTACTTTAAACCTAACATGTAGATTTGGGAACAAGATCGAACTCATATATAGTTAATCATATAAAATGTATTCTAAATAACTCATCAAGAGTCTAACCCACGTTTTTATATGAGAAATTTATCAGAATAGTAAGGGTTTATGGTTTAGTGTTTAGGGTTTAGGGTTAGGTTAACTTCCCTTTTTCTATTTGTTAGGAAACCATAAACCACAAATCATTGACGAATGTGAATTATATAAAATGTGTTAATAAAGATTCTCTTTTCAATCCAAAGTGAATATTATCCACTTTATTAAATGAGAATTGATAATGATATAGAGATGTATGTTGTCTTATGGTTACTTTAAACCTAACATATAGATTTGGGAACGAGATCTAACTCATATAAAGTTAATCATATACAATGTACTCTAAATAACTTATCAAGAATCTAACTCATATTTTTATATGCGTAAATTATCATATTAGTAAGGGTTTAAGGTTTAGTGTTTAGGGTTTACGGTTGGGTTAGTTTCCCTTTTTATATTTTTTAGTAAACACTAAACGACAAATCATTGACGAATGTGAATTATATAAAATCTGTTAACAAAATCCCCTTTTCAATCCAAAGTGAATATTATCCATTTTATTGAATGAGAATTGATAATGCTATCGAGATGTATGCTATTTTACAGTTACTTTAGACCTAACATGTAGATTTGGGAACAAGATCTAACTCATATCAAGTTAATCTTATACAATGTACTCTAAATAACTCATCAAGAGTCTAACTCACGTTTTTATATGAGAAAATTATCAGAATAGTAAGGGTTTAGGGTTGGGTTAGTTTCTCTTTTTATATTTGTTAGTAAACCCTAAACCATAAATCATTAACGAATGTGAATTATATAAAATCTGTTAACAAAGATCCTCTTTTCAATCCAAAAAGAATATTATCCACTATATTGAATGAGAATTGATAATGCTATCGAGATGTATGTTGTCTTACGGTTACTTTAAAACCAACATGTAGATTTGGGAACAACATCTAATTTATATAAAGTTAATCATATATAATGTACTCTAAATAACTCATACAGAGTCTAACTCACATTTTATATGAGAAAATTATCAGAATAGTAAGGGTTTAAGGTTGGGTTAATTTCCCTTTTTATAGTTGTTAGTAAACCCTAAACTAAAAATCATTGAGGAATGTGAATAATATAAAATGTGTTAACAAAGATCCTTTTTTCAATCCCGAGTGAATATTATCCACTTTATTGAATGATAATTGATATGCTATCGAGATGTATGTTGTCTTGCGGTTTCTTTAAACCTAACATGTAGATTTGGGAACGAGATCTAACTCATATAAAGTTAATCAGATACAATGTACTCTAAATAATTCATCAAGAGTCTAACTCACGTTATTATATGATAAAATTATCAGAATAGTAAGGGTTTAGGTTTTAATGTTTAGGGTTTAGGATTTAGGGTTGGGTTAACTTCCCTTTTTATATTTGTTAGTAAACCCTAAACCACAAATCATTGACGAATGTGAATTATATAAAATCTGTTAACAAAGATCCCCTTTTCAATCCAAAGTGAATATTATCCACTTTATTGAATGAGAATTGATAATGCTATCGAGTTGTATGTTGTCTTATGGTTACTTTTAACATAACATGTAGATTTGGGAACGAGATCTAACTTATATAAAGTTAATCATATACAATGTACTCTAAATAACTCATCAAGAGTCTAACTCACATTTTTATATGAGAAAGTTATGAGAATAGTAAGGGTTTAGGGTTAGGTTAGCTTCCCTTTTTTATATTTTTTAGTAAACCCTAAACCAAAAATCATTGACGAATGTGAATTATTTAAAATGTGTTAACGAAGATCATCTTTTAAATCCAAAGTGTATTATATCCACTTTATTGAATGAGAATTGATAAAGCTATCGAGATGTATGTTGTCTTACAGTTACTTTAAACCTAACATGTAGATTTGGGAACGAAATCTATCTCATATAAAATTAATCATATACAATGTACTCTAAATAACTCATACAGAGTCTAGCTCACGTTTTTATATGAAAAAATTATCAGAATAGTAAGGGTTTAGGGTTTAGGATTTGGTTAACTTCCCTTTTTATATTTGTTCGTAAACTCTAAACCACAAATTTTTGACGAATGTAAATTATATAAAATGTGTGAAGAAAGATCCTCTTTTCAATCCAAAGTGAATATTATCCACTTTATTAAATGAGAATTGATTATGCTATCGAGATGTATGTTGTCTTAGGGTTACTTTAAACCTAACATGTAGATTTAGGAACGAGATTTAACTCATATAAAGTTAATAATATATAATGTACTCTAAATAATTCATCAAGGGTCTAACTCACGTTTTTATATGAGAAAATTATCAGAATAGTAAGGGTTTACGGTTTAGTGTTTAGTGTTTAGGATTTAGGGTGGGGTTAACTTCCCTTTTTATATTTCTTAGTAAACCCTAAACCACAAATCATTGACAAATGTGAATTATATAAAATGTGTTAACAAAGACCCTCTTTTAAATCCAAAGTGAATATTATCCACTTTATTGAATTAGAATTGATAAGGCTATCGAGATGTATGTTTTCTTACGGTTACTTTAAACCTAACATGTAGATTTGGGAACGAGATATAACTCATATAAAGTTAATCATATATATTGTACTCTAAATAACTCATCAAGAGTCACGTTTTTATATGAGAAGATTATCAGAATAGTAAGGGTTTAGGGTTTGGGGTTGGGTTAACTTCCCTTTTTATATCTGTTAGTAAACCCTAAACCACAAATCATTAACGAATGTAAATTTTATAAAATGTGTTAACAAAGATCCTCTTTGCAATTCCAAATGAATATTAATAAAATGTATGTATCCACTATATTGAATGAGAATTGACAATGCTATCGAGATGTATGTATGTTGTCTTACGGTTACTTGAAACCTAACATGTAGATTTGGGAACGAGATCTAACTCATATAAACTTAATCATATACAATACAATGTACTCTAAATAACTCATCAAGTATATGAGAAAATTATCAGAATAGTAAGAGTTTAGGGCTTGGTTAAGTTCCCTTTTTATATTTGTTAGTAAACCCTAAACCACAAATCATTGACGAATGTGAATTATATAAAATGTGTTAATAAAGACCCTCTTTTAAATCCAAAGTGAATATTAATAAAATGTAATATTGGCCGCTTATCCTATGTAAGAACCAAATGGTTTCAGTAAATTAGTGGTAATTTTAGTTCTATGTTCTCTTTTACTATTTTCAGTTTGGTCTATTTGCTTCTTGTTAATTTCCCTAGCAACTTCAATGGGATAGTGGAAAGCGTCTCTACCTTCCTCTTTAGATGCCTTGCTTTACACCCCACATAATGGATTTTTCTATTGCTAAATATGGTAGCTACATATTAAATGTTCGTCAAGTGGTTTGTTGATCTTGGTTCGAATCGTGATGAACTCATGCAGATTTTTTTATCAACAATAAAGCAAAAAACATTCATCCATGAAGTGAAGGGCAGAGTTATGTTTATTTTACGGCTGAGAAATTCTCACCACAGGGCAGAGTTATGTTTAATATACGACTAAGTTGTTTTTATGACTGAGTTATGTTTACGACTGAGTTATGTTTTTATTTAGTGATTACTACTGATTATGGTACTTCGAATATACTTGCTTGCAGATAAAGAAAACAAAAAAATTAAAACAAGATAAAATTAGTCATAGTTACAGGGATTAAAATAAGAGTTTTCATCATCCCGTAGCATACTCCAGAGTCCAGCTTCTTGCATTTGCTTCGTACTTAGACCTATCCCTCATGTACAGCTCAGCAATCTATGCCACCAGAAAGATCGTCTAGATTGAGAACAACCATCAACGCAGAAATGGAGGACAAGACCTAATCATTCAAGAAACTTGATCAATCAATGAAGAAACATTGATTAATAACGATTATACAGACATCAAAACAAGTATTCATACATGGGACACTCTAAAGACAAGACACCATTTCGTGTCTCTCAGCATATCCATGTCAATGGAGCCATTGCAGTTGATGTTCGGATGGTAGACCTTAGTCTTGAAAGTCACCTTTGGTGGTTGGTACGGATAGTCAGGAGGGAAGTAGATGGTAAGTGAGAAGATTCCACCTTCATACGGAGTACCAGCTGCTCCCATTATGAATCCTTCCCAGTGGAACATGTCGCCTCCCACTGGACCTACAAGAGATGAAATTTATGGTTTGTGTATCTGTTAGACTATAAATGTGTTGAAGAACATGTTAGACTAACCGACTGAGCAGTGTGAAGGAGGATTACGCTTCAACCTCCTCAAATCCAACTCAATCTTTTTTCTGGCAATCTGAAAAAACACAACATTAATTAGGACAATATATGATCGAGACGGAAAAATAAACAATAATGAGAAAAATCATAGATATTGCATGCGTACAGTTTTTTGAGCAAAATCTGTCTATTAAGTCGTCTGCAAATTAGCAGGGAAACATAGAGATAAATAGAGAGAGAGAGAGAGAGAGAGAGAGAGAGAGAGAGAGAGAGAGAGAGAGAGAGAGAGAGAGAAACGTGGCGGTTTCTCGAGGAGTTACGATGTTTCGTATTCCCGCCTCATCGTATTAGACGACTAATATATTGGTTATTCTTAACTTGATAACATAATAATTAATAAGGGTTGAGGTATTCATAACTCGGTAACGTAATAACTAATAAGGGTTGAGTTATTCGTACATCTGAAATATAATAAGGGTTGAGTTATCCTTAAGTTGGTAACTTGATAAGGGCAGAGTTATTCTTATCTCGGTAACTGAAATCGAACTAAATTTTTTTTAAACACTTTATAATTTAATAAACTTAAAATTTCTAACTGAAAAAATGTCAATCAAACCTTTATTCGTGTACAGTGCTGGAGGTTTAATTAATACTCCTAGATCATTTACCTCGGTTATGAAAATTTGTCGATATTAGTGTAATACCAAAAGAAGCGATAATACTAATCTGTATAATGCAGGACAAATATCTGAGTTAATGTGTTTAAAAAACAAATAGTTAATGTATACCAACTAGGCCTGGGATTCGGGTCGGTTTTGAAGGATACGGGGCGGAAATTTCAGAAATTGGATTTCTCGGAAATTAGAAACTCTTCCGAAAGTAACCGATTTAAAATAGGTTCGGATCGGATCGGTTTTTAGTTTTTTCGGAAAAAAACCTATAAAACTGAAAATAATCAGAGAAGAAGTAGAAGGAAGAATCAAAGAAGAGCTAGACCCAAACCCTAACTCAAGAAACGAGAAGAAGAAGAACAACAATGAAGAATCAGAAACTTTTCGTATGCAGAATCAGAGACGAGAATAGAGGTAAAAATCGGAGACGGGAATCGCCGGTGGAATCGTCGATGAATCCTTCTGAATCGCCAAAAAATCACAGTCGTCTTATCTGATTTTTTTTAAAGGGGTTCGTAAAAAAAACCAAAAACCGAATTCATTTTGTAAACCATTCCGATTTTATTTATAGCAATTCCCGATTGAAACCAAAAACCGAAAACAGAAAATCTCGGTTCGGTTTGGGTCGGAATTTTCGGTTCGGAATTAAATCCCAGATTATTATCAATGGATAAACCAACTACTTCGATCATAGGTTATCCTGATGAAGTCGTGCGGAAAATCATATGTCATTGCTACAATGTTAGATTAAATATAATGTAACACTGTAGCTCACAAGAGAATCTTGCTATAATAAGATAACTATACCATTCGATTGGAGATAAAAAATGTCAAATCAGCATTGAGTTATGTTTACGACTACGTTATGTTTACTTTAGGACTTAATTTCATTATCCTACTGGTAATTTACTTCTTGCAGTACTCATGTATTGTAATAGTAACTTTTGATAAGTTTGATGAGAGAAAGAACAAAAAAATGTTTAGGAAATATTATAATAGACTCTCATAATCATAAACCTTAGACTATACATGTTTATATAGAAAAGGGATTTCCTAATATAAATATACACAAATCTCTGTAATTAATGTTGACAATATTTTATAAATGTAATTGATATTTTATATATTTTTTCTTGATCTTCTTGAAATCTTGATCGTCAATCTCGATCTCCTAATAACTTTGCGTCTATGTAATGGGAAGTTTCAAAATAATACTCCCTCTGTGGGAAATTGGTTTGAGAAAAAGTGTTACATTTAATGTGACAAATTAATTGTTTTCTTAATATATATAAAAACTCTAAAACATCCTATAATAAAAAACAAAGGGAGTAATATTTGTTACTACTCACTAGTAACACAAACATTGTAAAGAGAACTCAGCCATATATTATGACCACGAAGAAAACTCTGTCATGAAGTAAACATAATGCAGAAGTAAACATAACTCAATCGTTAAGAAAATAACTAAGTCGTAAACTAAAGTTGAAATGATGTCTTACTAAGAAGCTATGATGGGATAATACATCTCCGAGGTAAAACCCTATGTCCGATTACGCAGTTATTATGACAACTATTATGTCTTATTAAAAAGAGTGTAATGATGTCTTTTATTGTTTTTTCTCGGTAAAGTAATAAGCATCATTACATGCCTCGTAAAATCACATTATCCGCAGCAGAGAGAGAGACTGACTTTATTGTCCCATCAAACTTGCCTAATACTATGACATACAAAATGACATAATAAGCATAGGATTTGACCTCAAAAACATATTATCCCATGATAGTTGTGTAGTACTAGTAAGACATCATTTGCCTCGGTTATAACAATTATCATTCGGCTGGGTTATTATTATTGTTTTATAATAAAAGAAATGGCCAAGTTATTTTCATTGAGTGCATGAGTTATAAAATTCAAAATATACGAAATGGCTGAGTTACACATCAAGCTGATTATTCTTTACAGGAAGCTATGTTTTTTTTCTCTAATTTTACGACTAAGTTATTTTTCCAGTACGGATGAGTTATGTTTACGACTAAGTTATGATTAAGACCGAGTTAATTGAGGGGATTAACTTAATAACAAAACATAGAGAAAAAAAGAGGCTAAGACAAATTGTTCGTCCTGACGGCTTTAGAGATTTGATCTTGTCGGTACTAGCATACTAGTTCGATCCAGTTTGTGTGCGTGTGGATACCAGTAGAGGGACGACAATTTGAGTGCTCGAAAACTCGACTAATTTCAGCAGAAATTTTTCTGCTGAAATTAGTCGAGGTCACGAGCACTCCAATTATCGTGCCTTTACTGGTTGAAAGTTATGGCTGCCTTCAATTTCAATTACGACTGAGTTATGTATAAGACTCATTTATATTTATAGTATTATGTCGAAATCCATCGTTCTACTTCAACAACGCAACACTGTGTAATAGTCAGACTCAATCTCATCACCTTGTTTACAAAAAAGTTGTTTAGAACACTTACAAGTTTACTTTAATTTACAGCATTACAAATAAAAACAAGCTAGATGAACAAGAATTGTATCAGATCCCTTCACTTCAAGGATGAATGTTTTCTGCTTTATTGTTTATGAAAAACGCGCATGACTTCATCAGGATTCAAACCAAGATCGAGAACCACTTGACGGACCATTAATCTGTAGCTACCATTTGGAGCAGCAGACATATCCATTATGCGGGGTGTACGACAAGGCATCTTAAGAGGAATGTTAGTGAGGCATTCCACTATCCCATTGAAGTTGCTGAAAAAAATAGGAAGAGAAGAAATTATAACAAACTGATTCCAATATAACAGAACATAGAACTGAAATTACCACTTTAATTTACTCTCAACTTAAATTACCATTTGGAGGTTGAATAGGATAAGCAGCCAATATTAAAATAAACATTTGGAGATTAGGTGCCCCTTTGGTGGTTGAATAGGATAAGCAGGAGGGAAGCGGATTGAATGGATACTATTTGTGGGCAATATCGAAATCGAAAGAGAGAGATTTCATGCGTACTATTTGAGAGGAATATCAAAAACGTCAGAGAGAAACGGAAGAGAAGAGAGAAAAACCTGAGATAGATAAAGAGAGATTGAGAATTTGTTTGCAAATAAATCGAGAAACAAAGAAATAAATAAAGAGATAATGGTCACTTCAAATTCACATAGTTTTTAATATGATAAATAGAAGAGTCATGATTTTTCGTACTCCCGCATCATTAAACGCCTCGTAAAATCAAATTATCTGCGGCAGAGAGAGAGAATGACTTTATCGTTCCTTCATAGCTACATGATTCTATGACATAAAAACTGACATAATAAGCATAAGGTTTGACCTCGAAAACGTATTATCCCATCATAGCTGCATAGTACTAGTAAGACATCATTTGCCTCTTTATAACAATTATCATTCGGCTTAGTTATTATTACTTTTTTATAATAAACGAAATGGCTAAGTTATTTTAATTGAGTGCCTGAGTTATATAAAATTCAAAATATACGAAATGGCTGAGTTACATCAAGCTGATTATTCTTTACAGGAAGCTGTGTTTTTTTTGTCTCTACTTTTACAACTTAGTTATTTTTCCAGTACGGATGAGTTATGTTTACGACTAAGTTATGATTAAGGATGAGTTATGTTCAAATTATGAGTGAGTTTTCTTCGTGGTTATAATGTTTGTGTTACCACTACGAGTGAGTAGTATTGAAATCGGATTGAATGCATACTGTTTGTGCGCATATTAATAAATGTATGTATCCACTTTATAAAATCCCAAGTGCTATATTCGTTGTTCTACTTCAACAAAGCAGCTGAGTTCTGATTATTACTCTAAGAGTTTGCATAAAATACTGGAACTATGAATTCTAAATAGCCAGTACGAAATTAAAACACAAACATCAAATGATAAAAAACCGCGTAAAATATGCAGATAACGACCAAATAATCAAACATAACCAGCAAAATTTTAGGAAAAAAATTTAGCTGTTTCATATATGTAATGATTTTTTTTTTAAAAATTCAGCAATACAATAACTAAATATGTAAGAGCTTCATAACAAATTAATAAATATTAGGAAAGGATCAGAGTGAAGTAAGAAGTGGTTCTAGAATCGGAAGTTGAAGTTGAATTGCAGTCTCTATAAGACCTACACCTTCATGTAAAATATCATTGAACCGAACATTGACCGTAAACGTGAGTTAGACTCGCCGTATGCTGTTCAATGGATTCTTCAATTTGTTGTTGACCAACTCTAGTTATCTCATCAGCCTTCCAATGTACATCATCTAAAATTGAAGAATGCGTTGGACAGGATACGTGAGAACTAAAATTGGTCATTCAACAAACAATTGATGAATGCATTGAATAGCAGACACCGAAACTAAATTTGTTCCATCAACAACGAACAACCTTATCACTCTTTTGTTTGACAGGATACGCGAGAACTAGCGTTGGTCTAGCACAACATAAACAATGAGATAAGAAAAGGTTGAACAAATTCAGTTGTCACAAGGACCGCTACCGAACCATATTTAATGAGACATGTATGAACACATAAACTAATTTATCTTGGATTCCCTGATTAACATTTGCAGACAATATTCTCTTAGTAAGAAAGTAAAATAATTAGACCAACATTTATTTATTTTTAAATAAATATGGGTAAAAAAAAGATAATGTATACCTCCTGGTCGATGAGTTTGAGAATGACTCTCTTCTTCTGTTCCGATTCGGGTGTCGATGATATCCTCGAGATACAGGATTCTGTAGTTGGATATATTTTAGAAAGCTAGATAGGCTTTTAGTGTGAATGGGTAAACATTAATTTATAGCCAAAATTTTTTTTAAGGAGGCGGGGATACGCAAGAATCGTAACTTTATATTAAAAATAGAAGCGCTGGACAGGATACGCGAGAATTACACGACTAATATATTGGTTATTTTTAAGGGCTGAGTTATTCTTAACTCGGTAACTTGATAAGGACTGAGTTATTTGTACGTCTAGAATGTAATGCGGAATGAGTTATCCTTATGTCGGTAAATTGATAAGGGCTGAGTTATTCTTACCTCGGTAATTGAAATCGTAATGAAATTTTTTTAAAAACCTTTATTATTTAGTAAAGAGATCCCTTTAATAAACTTAAAAATTTTAAATGACAAAAGGTCAATCAAAACTTTATTCGTGTATAGATTAGTGACTTTTACAAGCAAACCCTACTAGAGGTAACGTAAAGTCGCAAACCCTATCAGTTTGACCTTGGTTATGAAAATTTCTCGATATTAGAAGCGGTAGTACTTATTTGTATTATACATGACTAATATCTGAGTTAATGTGTTTTCATGATATCTGAGTTATCTAAATAAAAAATCGGTTTTTATGCTTATGTCAGAGTTATGTTATAGACAATATGACTAAGTTATGATTTTTACTGTGCTATGACTAAGTTACGACTGAGTTAGGGTTTAATGTTTAGTGTTTAGGGGTTAGATTACATTTGATGAGTTAATTAGACGCTTAAAAGAGTTAGTTAAATTACATTTGACTATTTAGTTAAACGAAAACCCCTTTCGAAACAAAAATTTAAAATCATCATTTGCCTTGTAGCCGCGTTTGACATCGGTAACGTAGTAATAAGACATCATTTCACCTGTAATATCACATCATAGTTGTGTAAGAAAACATCATTGCCGCGTTTACCCTCGGTAACTTTATTTAAGATATCATTTGTATTAAAAAGTAATAATTTTTCTCTCTTTAACCAATTTTATCTATATTTTCCAAATTTCAATACTTAACTTTTCAATTTATTATAGATACTACTCCATTAATTAATTATAGAAAGATGTGTTTCAAGGAAAAAGGTGTGATTGCGTATTTTTCGAAAGAGAAAAGCAATCATTAAAAGAAAGTGAAATCAAGAAAATCAAGTAGGGTAAGAGATAATCTGGCTCAGTTATAAAAATATTTCTCGATATTAGTGTAATACGAAGAGGCGGAAATATTTAGCCAAATTTTCAAGGAAAAGATATCTTACTAAATGGCTGGTCGTTTTTTTGTTGCGTGTATGAGTTATATTTTTACTATACGACTGAGTTATGTTTATTTTACTATTGAGTTATCTTACCAAACGGCTGAGTTATCTTACTAAACGGCTGGTTTGTTTTGTGCATGTTTGTTGGACCGCTGAGATATAGAAATTTATCAAGCTTAAAATATGTGATATACAAACTCATAATCATCCATAACTATCAGGTCCAAACTCCTCAATCATATCTACTAGTTCAAGCCAAACTCTTGTTAATTTAATTTTTAGATTAGAGAGCTACAATTTCAAAGTCAAATTGTTACAAATTTAATTTTCATTAAAATGGATATAATTATAGAATGTGGTACAACTGGTATAATTAGGTATAACTATATCATTTTCATTTATCATAGTTTAATCATAAGTTATAACAAATTATATATCAAATCAAAGCTCTTAAAACGAAGATCCCAAATCAAAAGTAAATTTAAAAACACTAATGTATATGTCCATAAAGTCTCTTTAAAATTTCAAATCCGATAATGAATTATGCCAAATCAAATAAAAGCTATTGAGATTGGTTGATATTGTTCTCTTGGATCCATATATTGTATTGATTTTGCAAGATCCGCTTTAAATCTCAATCAATTTAAGTTTGAAATTTGAGAACTAAAATTTCGAAGTCCATTTCCGACTAATTTTAGTACTAACTATATACAACTTAAAATAATAAATTAATAATGGTAATTGATACAAGTTTTTTTTTTGTCAAACCACATTTTTCATTAAATTAAATGTTTTGAGAAACCTTACATAAGAACAACTTAACATAAATGTCTGAAAAACAGGCATAAACAAAAAAAACTAAGATAAAACAGATTTTAATTTGTTGCATAACAACGGAAATACAATGAAAAAGATTGAGTAAATTGTTGAGAGATTTGGAGAAGACAAGTCTCTTTAAAGACTTTATCTCCAACATTATTGTTTCTATGACGTAATGTCACCGGTAAACATGGCATATGAAGAAACCTTGTGCCTGATCTCAGGTTGGATATGAGACAATCCTTGACGGCCAAAACCACCACGGGCAGAGATAATAGTATCGTCCAGGAGGTGAGATGGGAGATGAAGAAGAGGCAGGGGTTCAACTGAGCAAGGGAGCGGAGATTGAGCTTGTAGAGGAGGAGGGGAGCCAACGAGACAGAGAAGCATCAGGACAAAACTCCTTGCATGGCGGCGGCGACAGACTCTCACGGCACACCAGTGAAGTTCATTAATCTCGGACGAAACAAAGATGATATAGAACCTTGAAACGAAGCCTAAATAGAAGAAGAAGCGTGAGACTGGGTGAAGAAGGCGACGCCGGCGGGAAGCGCCGCGCCAGGATCGAGTAACGTCATCTCCGGAGCTGCCTAGATAAACGTGTCTAGGAGCTTTTGTGAGAGGCGGCTAGACCTTGATACAAGTCTATTTCTTAATAACAATAGATATAAATTACTTATTTTAAATAAATCAAAACTAAAACATCTAAAGTTTGACATCATCCATTATTTACATTATATATCATATACTTTGATGATTAATCTATAACTATTAACATATTCTTTATGAAAAACACACAAATAACCTATGTAACAAAAAAAGAAATATCCATGAATTCTCTTAATACACTATAAGGGATGAGTTATTCGTACGTCTGGAATGTAATGAGGACTGAGTTATCCTTAAGTCGGTAACTTGATAAGGCTGAGTTATTCCTACCTCGGTAACTGAAATCGTAATGAAATTTTTTGAAAACCCTTTATTATTTAATAAACTTAAAAAATTCTGACTGGGGAAACGTCAGTCAGACCTTTATTTGTGTACAGTTTAGTGACTTTTACAAGCAAACCCTACCAGTTTGACCTCAGTTATGAAATTTTTTTGATATTAAAAGTAGTAATACTTATCCGTATTACACAAGACTAATATATGAGTTAATGTGTTTTAAAGACAAAAATAGTTAATGTGTTTTATTGATATCTGAGTTATCTAAATAAACAATTGGGTTTTTATGCTTATGTATGTGTTATGTTTTAGATATCATTTGTATTAAAAAGTAATGATTGTGCTATTAATTTTTTTCTCTTTAACCCATTTTTTCTGTATTTTCCAATTTTCAATACTTAAAACTTAACCTTTCAATTTATTATACTACTACATTAATTAATTATAGAAAGATGTGTTTCTATGCAAAAGGTGTGATTGCGTTTTTTTAGATAGAGAAAAGGAATAATTATAGAAATATGTGTTTCCTAGAATATCTGGCAAAGAGACTTTCTTCATTTTAGTATTTAATATTCTATTTCCATTTTATCAAAATATAAAAAGAAAAAGGAAAAAATAAAATATTATTTTTATTTGACACGAACCGACCTACGTAATGTTACATATATAAATACGAAAAACCCTAAGAGAGAAAGAAACACATTCTTTTATTTTGGAAAAAAATTTGGGGTTTGAAGTTGAAGATAGGGTCAAATCCTTTGATCTCAAGATCGATGGGCCATATCGTAAACTTGCTATGAGGGTTGGTCCAAGTCTTGATAAACCAAGTGTTGATAAAGAAACCATGTGTATATTTGTAAACACTCTTTCGGGCATGACTAACATCGTTGAGGTTAAAGAATCTGATACAATTGCAGAAGTTAAGACAAGCTTCGGGACACATATGGTATTCAAGTAAAACACGAGAGACTGATCTTTCAAGGCATACAACTTGAGGATAATCACACCGTTTCTGAGTACAACATCATGCATGACTCAACACTTACATTGATGTCGACGCATTGTTTAGAATGTAATGAGGAATGAGTTATCCTTAAGTCGGTAACTTAATAACTCTTACCTCGGTAACTGATATTGTAATGAAATTTTTTAAAATCATCTGTTGA
>OVBE01005321.1:0-21963 GCA_900406425.1 Iberis pinnata | reverse complement strand
TAAATGCTCATGAATCTAACCTAAATGGATGCAGAATAAGGCTAAAACCGAGTTAAACTACAAGTATATCATTTCACATGAACACAAATATATTCATATGAATATAAATAAATTTACATGTGCTCACATGAACACATTCGTGTTCATATTAATATGAATCCTGGTTATTGGTCATATGAATTCATATTGTTCATGTAGTCAGTTTTTGTTCATGTGAATTAAAAGAGTTAACTACATGTTTCATCGTTTTCAGACATAAACAATAGACATGGAGACGTGAAGAGTAGTAAGAAATCAATAATAAGTCGCATGAAGAATAATAATGCTATCCAGCGTGAAAAAATGTTGGACAGTTAATTACGTCGTAAAATTGATAGAATAAAACATGTTCAAACATAGTTTTAGACCCGATAAAAGCATCTTTTAACCAAAATAAACCAAAAAGGTGCAAACTACACCTAGTTATCCTTACACATCCACTATTAATTAACTAATCTTCTGAAATATCCTCGAAAATTAATTTTTTGATGAATGGGAAACAACTTATGAGCTCCCTCTCGAAATCCTACTCTGACAAATTAAGTAATAATTAATTGTAAAGATGCATAGTCACATTTGCTGAAACTTCTGATAAATCAAACAATCGTGGTGGCAGATTGTTTTCCAATGTAATAACTGTAATAAAACACAAAAACAAGGGCAAAATTAATCAAAACCATGAATTTGTAGTTGACATGAAGAACTCAAATGAATAAGAAATGAACACATGATAATTCGTTTATGCACTAGACGAAAGCTGACGAATAAGAACTCTACTGCTTCATGATTTTTCGTTTTTGAATGAAAAAATAAATTAATAAAAAAATAATTCAAAATCAGGTAAAGAACCCGTTACTAACAAAAAAAATTGAGAAGAACCCAAAATCGCACAAAACAAGAACACTTAAAACATCTTTCTGTTAATTCAAAACTTAATTTAAAATCAGATAAGAATCTGAATCAAAGAATCTCAATAGAATCCTAAAAACCCGAAACAAAGCATCTCCTAAGAACCATAAAAACCAGAATCAAATAATCTCTAAAAACCATAATAAAAAAATCTCCTAAGAACCCTAAAAACCAGAATCAAAGAATCTCCTAAGAACCATAAAAACCAAAATAAAATAATCTCCTAAGAACCCTAAAAACCCGAAACAAACTATCAACTAAGAATCCTAAAAACCAGAACCATAATCGTTTGGAACATGCTAAAAGAACAAATAAACAATCTAAATAGAAACGATTAAACCCAATTCGCACAAACAATCGCCTACTTGAGAAAAAGAAAAAAAAATCAGAGAAGAAGAGAGAACGTGACAGAGATGAATCGCCGACTAGAGTGTTTACGTTGACCAGAGCTTAATCGCCAACAGCAGTAGAAGCAGGAGAGAGAGGAATCGCCGACTTCTACTTGTGCGTTTTGACTTTTACTTTACCTAGGGTAATTTTCTTCTTTTAATTACTTTCCTAATTTTTTTAATAATTTATTATAAATGATTAAAGATTTTGGAAAAATAAAATGTTAAAATCAATTAGAATAAATTTTTAAAAATACAACTTACGATTAAACATAAATTGTTTTGAAATAAAAAGGAGGATGTGATTGTAATTGTATTAAACAAAATACCTTAATCTCTAATGAATTTCAAACACACCTATTTCTCAAATTAGGCAACTAAAAGTGACTAATTTGACAATTAATTTTTAATCAAATGTACAGCTCCCATCAACAACAGCAAATAAGTTTCTCAAGAAAATCTGGTTTAGTTTTTCTTACGTTGAACCTGAAATTGTCTCGTAAACAACATAGGAAACAGGAAAAAGTGTTGTAAAGTAAATGATAAGATGAAATTAACATGGTGGAGAGCTGTTTTGTGTGATGGGTATGAGATGGACTCCAAATTTATGGAGAAGCATGTTACAGGATGAACCATAAAACCCTACGACCATGCAAGGCTGATCATGGACCAAGCCAAATGAAATATTGGTATGTAGCCTCCAAATTATACAAGTCCCCAAATTTAAAAGTATAAATATATATATATACTTTTGCGATACAACTCCTTGTGATCATATAATCCGAATTCTTGGAAGGAAGCCAATTGCGACAGCAAATGCGATACAACTCCTTGTGATCATCAGTGAAAACTCCAAGATTGAGATATGGTCATTTGAGAACATAACCACCACTCAGGAATGAGGCCAACCCATCAGAAGTTACAGCAGCCACTTGAATCCGGCTTTGAACATGATCAACCTCAGAGAGCCCAAACAGAGCATTGATGCGAACAGCCGAAACTTCAAAAACATTACCCCTGACCGGAACCATAACAACCGGTTCATCCTTGTAATTGGCTGGTACATGATCATAGAACTCCCAAGCTAATTCTTTGTCAAAATCTCTGAGACTTACCACTGTGGACAAAAGACCAGCATCCGCAATTAAACGACGCACAATACTGTTAGACGGGAAAGTCAAAGAGTACTCAGGTAAGCAATATTTTCGTGAGACCAGAGCAAAGCGCTGTGTGGCAATCCGTAAGGGAAACCTGACAGTATCAAACCCATGAACCTGAGGCTCCTTCTTCACCTTCAGAGAAGCACTCTCTGTTGGAACAGATGGATGTTTCCTCTTGTGAACCCTAGCTGTATCAGAATGAGTAACAATGCCTTGGGTCTCGTTCAAAAAGACCACGTCATCACCTTCTGGAATATCATCACCAGTCGAAACAGGAGGTGGAACAAGACCATCTTCAGCCATTTGGGGTCCCCCTTCAAACACGGAGTTGAAATCGGAATGCAGAAAGTGAGATGCAGACCCGTCAGCAGCCGTCTGAGCGTCAGCTTCAACATCAGGAATCGGAACATCACCAGTCGCAAATTTTTCAACTTCATGTACATGCACAGTAGCATCATCAAGCAGGTCTTCAAATCGAGGCACAAAAATGGGATTGCCCTGATACTTGACCAGTGTCCGGCATGTATTGACCGGCGGGGAGTCGTCAGTCACCATTGGCGCAGGTGTCTGATACTCAGATGAGGAAGGTGACGCAACCCAAGGAGGCGAGTGAGGAGGTGATTGCACAAGCGGATGATTGGGATCCTCAACTTGTAGGAATATGCGAAATTGATTGAAAAGTTCATCCATTTTTTTGTAGAAGTGTGAGCAAGTGATGAAACCCTAGACACCAAAACAGGAATATAAAGGCGATTAGGAATGTGAAACGATATTTTGCAAAAAACTCTTGAAATCCCCCTTAATGATCCCTTGATACGCGCAATACAGATACTCTGGTTGAAGAAAACAAACATGTCCACATGCAATCATCGAGATATGCTAAATGGGTATGAAAAGCACTTAACATATCCATTACACATATAACAATATTGAATCAAATATTAGTCCAAGCACATCACTATGCACATGATCAGAAATTAAAAACCACACACTTCAGCAATATCATAGATACAACACAGTTCAATCATGAGTGACCAAATTCATAGCAAATCATAGTTAGCACCAAAGTAACATTGTTTTTGTTACCCCTTTAAAAAAATAAAAAATTATATGGTATCAAAATAAAACTGAATAAGTATGAACGCAAAAGGCTGTTGATATTATCAGGAAGATTACCTTATGTGAAAAACCTGTTGAATGATCTCGCAATGATACGCGTAGTCACTATGTGGCTAGTCTTTCACACTGTCATACCTTTATCCAAGAAACAATGGCAATCTCAGTTCGCAAACACTCTCCATCAGGCAGCTGGAATTTCCTTTGAAGAGTCATTCAGTCAATCAGACTAATGGTAAAGTGTATCACTTGACTTCTCAACACTTGCAACCATGATTCAAGACATAGAATATCTATTCAGTTAAATGTATCACTTGACTTCTCAACATTTAACTTTTCCTTTTTTTATTTTAAATATGCTCTTCTCAGCTCTTTGACCTTCTGGTATGAGTGTTTGTAGCCCTTTGAATTAGATTAGATCAGGACGGCATGACAGGCAGCTGTTTTCCACACTAAACCACATGCACAAAGCTTTGAACAAACAAGTTAAGGGAAAAATATTCACAGGTACGTCATCCCATATATCAAAAAACAACTGCTAGAAATAGTTTAGAGTTCACAAACCCCAATTGCCTTTTTGAGATTAATAAAACGATTAAAATCCATTGATTTAGTAAACAGATCACCAAGTTGTAACTTGGTGCTAACATGATCAACCATAAGTAGTTTCGCCTCAATCAATTACTTGATGAAGTGATGTATGATGTCTATATGTTTTGTTCTAGAATGCTGAACAGGATTTGTAGCAATATTAATAGTACTTTTGTTATCACACAATGCAAGCAAGGGATCAGAGTACATACCATAGTCAGCAGCCATTTTTTTCATCCATAAAAGTTGAGTACAACAACTACCCAAGGCAATATACTCTGCTTCTGCAGTTGACAACGAAACACTGTTCTGTTTACGACTATGCTATGCAATCAGATTGTTACCCATAAAAAGACACCCTCCATGTGCTGTGTCGATCATCAAGAGAGGCAACCCAATCAGCATCACAGTTACCTACTAGGTTCTTGTTTGTGTCCTTCATAAAATATATGCCGAGATTCATAGTGCCCTTCACATACCTGATAATCCTTTTGACAGCTGTTAGATGAGACATCTTGGGTTGTGCCTGATACCTTCCACAAATGCCCACTGCAAAACATATGTATGGTCTGCTTGTTATTAGATATAAAAGGCTACCAATAATACCTCTGTATACCTTTTCATCGACTTTTTCACCAGTCTCATCCCTAGACAACTTATCATTAGTACCCATAGGTGTCTTTGCTTCCTTAGAATCCTGTAGTCCAAACCTTGTGACCGGATTTTTGGCATAAGTTCTTTGACTAACAAAAATACCCTCGTCTGATTGCTTCACTTGTAATCCCAGAAAATAGGTAAGCTCCCTACACATGCTCCTCTCAAACTCTTGAGTCATATTTTTGACAAATTGTTCAACGAGTTGATTCTTGTTGAGCCAAACACAATGTCATCCACATAGATTTTAACAATAATCATATCGTTGGTCTCCTTTCGGACAAACAATGTCTTGTCTACTGTTCCTTTCTCATAGCCCTGTTTGATCAGAAAAGTTGTTAGCCTTACATAGCAGGCTCTTGGTGCTTGCTTCAAGCCATACAAGGCCTTTTTAAGTTTGAAAACATGATCAGGATGCTCTGCATCTTCAAAACCTTTAGGCTATTCAACATATACTTCCTCTTGAAGGAATCCATTCAAGAGCGCACTTTTGACATCCATTTGATATAGCTTGAATTGCAAAGTGCAAGCCATTATGAATAGAAATATGATTGATTCTAACCGAGCAACTAGTGCGAAGGTTTCATCAAAGTCAACACCTTCCACCTAAGAATATCCTTGAGCAACCAACCAGGCTTTGTTTCTAACTACAGCACATGTCTCATCGATATTATTCTTGAAAATCCACTTAGTACCCACAACATTAACTTGATCAGGTCTTGGAACCAAATCCAAGATTTTACTTTGTTGAATTTGACTTAACTATTGCTGCATAGCTGAAATCCAGAATTTATCCACAAGTGCTTCTTTGTGATTTTTAGGTTCAATCACCGACACAAAGGCCGAAAACATAATTGATTCAACAGGCTGTCTAGTGATCAGCTGCCTGAAATCAATCTATTTTCCTCGTGTAACTCGATCACCATGAATGTCTCCAATAACATTATCCTTGGAATGATTCTTATGTACTTCAGTGTGTACCAGTATTGTGGATGACGACTTGTCTTGTTGTTGATTGACATCCTCTTGATGTGTTGATTCACTTGCATTCATCTGATGAACTATTACTCGTGAAGTAGAATAGTCATCGAACACCACGTTGACAGTTTCTTGAACTGTATTTGTTCGTTTGTTAAACACCCGATATTTTGTACTTGTACCTGAATATCCAAGAAAGAAACCTTCATTGCTTCGTGAATCAAACTTGCCAAGATGATCTTTATCATTCATAATATAACAGACACACCCAAATATGTGAAAGTAACTCAAACTAGGTGTCTTCCCTTTCCACATCTCATAGGGAGTCTTGTTTGTCCCTTTGCGAACATACACTCAGTTGATTATGTAACAAGCTGTATTAACAGTTTCTGCCCATAAATATTTGGCCACTTGATTCCCATGAAGCATTGCTCTAGCTATCTCTTGTAATGTTTTATTTTTCCTTTCAACAACACCATTATGCTGTGGTGTTCGTGGGGCAGAGTTTTGATGGAAAATTTCCTGATTCTGACAGAAATTATCAAACTGATCATTTTGAAACTCACCTCCATGGTCTGTAAGAATGACCTTGATTCCAACCTTCTCATTCTTCAGCTGTAGAGCCAGAATCTTGAAACTATTGAGTGTTTCGATTTTCTCCCTTATAAACCGAACCCAAGTATATCTAGTGAAATCATACACAATCACTAGTATGTACTTCTTTCATGTGAGTCTTTCAACTTGAATTGGCCCCATCAAGTCCATGTGAACCAATCCTAGTGTTTATGTGGCTTTAACATCTGGAACAGTTCTATGATAAGCTCTAATATGTTTATCTCGATTGCATGGTCCATACACAAAGTGTTGTTGTGCTTCAAATTTAGGAACACCTCTTACAACTTCATGATTGATCAGCTTTGTGAGAGTTCGCATATTCAGGTATCCGAACTTTTGATGCCAAATCTGAGCTTCTGATTCTTGTCTTGCACTTAAGCACTTTGTTCTTGACTTCCAGATGTAACAATTGTTACCTGATCTCATTCCTTCTAGTCTAATATCTCCTTTATCATCAACTGCTTTGCATCTTGTTTTAGAGAAAACAACTTCAAGTCCTTCATCACACAGTTGACTGATACTTATCAAATTAACTTTGACACCATCAACTAGAAATACTTCAGCTAGTTCGGGTTGTTCTATCCCTCCAGTACTTCCTTTGCCCTTGATTTTTCCTTTAGCTCCATCTCCAAAGGTGACTTTCCCAGCTGACAGTTCTTCTAATTTCCCTAGATTACTTTGACTTCCAGTCATTTGTCTTGAACACCCACTATCAAAGTACCAGAACTCTTCTTTTGTTTGTTCTACTCAGAAAACTACATGACACTCAGCTTCTTGTTCCTTCTTCCTTGCATCAATTTTTTCCACTTTCTTGAAAGTGGAATATAAATCACTTTTCTTTATCCATACTCTGTTGTATTTCTTCTGATCCTTGAAGTAGCGTCTATCCCATATGAGTGTTGGAACACGATTAAGAAACTTATTGCAGTAGTACTTGTAATGTCTGGTTCTTCCACAATACCAGCAACTTGTTCTACGATCAACCTTCTGATAATAACTTCTCTCTTGTTTCTGAACTGGCTGTCGATATTCCTCCTTCACAAACTTGGTTTCTCCAAACTGGTTTCCACCATTATAGCCTAGACCCCAATAGTCTTTGCCCACTTTGCCAATAGACAACAGTTTGTCGACATCCTTTGTCCCACTTGACAGCATTTTGATGTTCCGTAACAGTTCTTGTAGCTTTCCTTCAGCTTCTTCTGTTTTTACTTTCTCATCTCTCATTTGTTCATGAAGCTCTTTCACTTGATTCTCTAGTGTCTCGACTGCTTCAGTCAGCTTCTTCACATCATTGCTTTTGAGAATCAGCTGTTCCACCAAGATTTTTTTTTTCCTCTTCAAGACTCATATCAGTCTCTTCGTATGAATCATCATCTTGTATTATTCCTATGAATGATACAAAATTGTTCAGAATATCCTCTTTCACATTCTTATCAGAATCACTATCACTCCAACTGATAAAGGATTTTTCATTCCCTTTATTTCGTCCAACACAATCAGTTCTGCTGTGACCAAAACCTTTACATTCATAGCATTGAATGGTGCTTCTTCTCTTTAGAGTGGGACAATTTGCCTTGAAATGTCCATAGCCTTCACACCCTAAGCACTGTTTTTCACTTTTCTTCCCATCTCGATCAGACTCACTTCGATTTGGTGTGAATGTACTTTTCTTCTGACCTCTTTCCATTCTTCTGAAATATTTCCTCACAATCAGACCAACTTGATCTTCCATATCAGTCTCTTGATTCTTTGGTTTTTCAGCAACAAAGGCTATTCCTTTTTCAGCTACCTTTTCCCTCTTCTTAATTTTCAACTCATAGGCTTGCATCATACCTACAACTTGTTCAAATTTCGTAGTATCTGAGTCCAGAGATACCTCAATAGCCGATATATGTGGTTGGAACTTATCTGGCAGACTTCTGAGAAGCTTCTTAACCAGATTCTTTTCTTTGTAAGTTTTTCCCAGTACCAAGGCTTCGTGAGCTATTGCACTCAACTTCCTGCTGAACTGATTAACAGTCTCATGTTCTCCCATAGTCAACGTCTCGAATTCATAAGCTAGCAAATCTATTCTGGTATGCTTAACATTGCTGGTACCTTCATAGGATGTCTTGAGAATATCCCAAGCATCTTTTGCTCTTGTACATCCTTGTACTCTGGTGAATTCATCAATTGGAAGAGATGTAAAGATCTTTGTCAGCGCCTGAGAATTGGCTTTGGCAGCATTCTTCTCTTGACTTGTTCATTCCTTCATAGGCCTTTCAACCATCTCTCCTTTTTCATTTAGACCTTTAGGTGGATCCCAGCCATCTACTATAGCTATCCAGACATCCATATCAATGCTTTGAATAACCTGAGTCATTTGGACCTTCCAGTATCCATAATTATCAGAATCCAACATCAACGGTTTGTTCATCATTACAAAATGTTGATTGTTCTCCATACTTTCCTCAAGATCTCACATGTTACAGAACATGTAAGTTCCTTTTAGTAGGTGATAGGCTCTGATACCTTTGTTAGAGTATAGAGAATAGTAAATCACTCAACAATCTGTTTTATCATAAAAAACCACTCTTTATTAAACGAAGTTTGTTTAACCTTTCTACAAACATAACCCAAACAGGTTTTACACAATCCAAGACACACCTTGATTGTCACCTCAATTGTTTAATAAAGTAAACAGACTTTTCCTAAGGCTACCCGTTTTACAAACTCGCCTACTCAAAGTCTAGAACACTCACCACAAGAACAACTTCCTGATTTTATTTCCGCTCTTAACTAAGTCAAGTAAAAGTTCTAAAGTGTTAGTCTCCACTAAACACTTTAGACACTTTATATACTAACTACCCCAAACCCTAATTCGTTTACAACAAATCTTATCCTAACAATAATATCTTCAAGAGATCCTCTCCACTTCAATATCTTCTTGTTAGATTCCTCCTTTGATAATATCTTCACATCTTTTTTTGCATTTCAGATCTTCCCATTTAATTGCATGTTGTTCTCCTAGTATCGCTGCTTGACTTGATCCTCAGCTTTCAGACCTTTGTTCACATCAGCTTCATGATTTGCTCCAGTCCTCTGTTTCTAATCAGCTTCCTGATTTGCTCCAGTCCTCTTTTTCCAATCAGCTTCCTGTTTTCTCACTTTCAGAATCAAGTTATAACATATATACAGAGATAAGTCTCTAAAATGCACAAAAACCCCATAACTAGAATAACATAAACGTTCACGAGCTTCAAAAGATTATGTTACTTCTGTTATGATCTCAGTCAATCCAAAGCTTCTGAAAGTATTGAGCTAAACCATGCTGAACTGTTTCATTATTTAACTCAATCAGAACCGAGATTCGATTGACCAAGTCCATTTCAACAAAAGATATATAAAAAATTGACAAGAGAAAAATAACAAGACATTAATCAAAGAGTGATTTAGTAAAATAGGTGTATTTATATTTCAAATAGGGGAAATGGGTGTATACATTGACTTAATTTGTGACTTGGGTGTTTTTTGATATCCAACTTCTAACCCTGCAAAATTAATATAAAATAAAAAAGTAATCTATTTTTAAATTAAAAGAAGAATAAGATTTACTTTTTTTTTAATTAAATAGGTAATCATGTGCCAACAATTTTAGGAAAGTCATATTTATCTCATTATTACAATATAGATCTTTCCATTAGCCAAAAAGGAAAGAATACTAGGTAAGAGAAAATGAGATTACTTGTGTAAGAGATACACTCACCGTTTCATTATTAAAATATACATTTTACCATTGTGTAAGAGATACAGTCGCCGTAATAATTCTTGTTAAAAAAGAACTCATCACTTTTTGAAGATATAATGAAAGGTATGTGCACTTTGAATATGAATCAATTTACGTGTGTTCACATGAACACATATATATTCATATAAATATAAATCACTTCAAGTGTGTTCACACGAACACAAATATATTCATATTCATATGAATCAATTTACGTGTGTTCACATGAACACATCCGTGTTTATATGAATATGAATCTTGGTTATTGGTCATATGAATCAATTAACGTGTTTTCACATGAACACAAATATATTCATATGAATATAAATCAATTTACGTGTGCTCACATGAACACATTCGTGTTAATATGAATATGAATCCTGGTTATTGGTCATATGAATTCATATTGTTCATGTAGTCAGATTATGTTCATGTGAATTCAAAGAGTTAACTACATGTTTCATCGTTTTCAGACATAAACAATAGACCTGGAGACGTGAAGAATAGTAAGAAATCAATAATAAGTCACATGAAGAAGAATAATGCTATCCAGCGTGAAAAAATGTTGGACAGTTAATTACGTCATAAAATTGATAGAATAATACATGTTCAAACATAGTTTTAGACCCGATAAATGCATCCTTTAACCAAAACAAACCAAAAAGGTGCAAACTACACCTAGTTATCCTTACACATCCACTACTAATTAACTAATCTTCTGAAATATCCTCGAAAATTAATTTTTTGATGAACGGGAAACAACTTATGAGCTCCCTCTTGAAATCCTACTCTGACAAATTAAGTAATAATTGTAAAGATGCATAGTCACATTTGCTGGAACTTCTGATACATCAAACAATCGTGGTGGCAGATTGTTGTCCAATGTAATAACTGTAATAAAACACAAAAACAAGGGAAAAATTAATCAAAACCATGAATTTGTAGTTGACATGAAGAACTTAAATGAATAAGAAATGAACACATGATAATTCGTTTATGCACTAAACGAAAGCTGACGAATAAGAACTCTACTGCTTCATGATTTTTCGTTTTGAATGAAAAATTAAATTAACAAAAAGTTAATTCAAAATTAGGTAAAGAACCCGTTACTAACAAAAAAAATCGATAAGACCCAAAATCTCACAAAACAAGAACACTTAAAAAAATATTTGTGTTTATTCAAAACTTAATTTAAAATCATATAAGAATCTGAATCAAAGAATCTCAATAGAATCCTAAAACCCGAAACAAAGCATCTCCTAAGAACCATAAAAACCAGAATCAAAGAATCTCTAAAAACCATAATCAAAGAATCTCCTAAGAACCCTAAAACCATAATCAAAGAATCTCATAAGAACCATAAAAACCAAAATCAAATAACCTCCTAAGAACCCTTAAAACCCGAAAAAAACTATCAAATAAGAATCATAAAAACCATAACCGTAATCGTTTGGAACATGCTAAAAGAACAAATAAACAATCTAACTAGATACGATTAAACCCAATTCGCACAAACAATCACCTACTTGAGAAAAAGAAAAAAATCAGAGAAGAAGAGAGAACGTGACAGAGATGAATCGCCGACTAGAGTGTTTACGTTAACCAGAGCTTAATCGCCAACAGCAGTAGAAGCAGGAGAGAGAGGAATCGCCGATTTCTACTTGTGCGTTTTGACTTTTACTTTATCTAGGTTAATTTTCTTCTTTTAATTACTTTCCTAATGTTTTTTAATAATTTATTATAAATGATTAAAGATTTGGGAAAAATAAAATGTTAAAATCAATTAGAATAAATTTTAAAAATACAACTTACGATTAAATATAAATTGTTTTGAAATAAAAAAGGAGGATATGATTGTAATTGTATTAGACAAAATACTTTAATCTCTAATGGATTTCAAACACACCTATTTCTCAAATTAGGCAACTAAATAGTGACTAATTTGACAATTAATTTTTAATCAAATGTACAGCTCCCATCAACAACATCAAATAAGTTGCTAAAGAAAATCTGGTTTAGTTTTTCTTACGTTAAACCTGAAATTGTCTCGTAAACAACATAGGAAACAGAAAAAAAGTGTTGTAAAGTAAATGATAAGATGAAATTAACATGGTGGAGAACTGTTTTGTGTGATGGGCATGAGATGGACTCCAAATTTATGGAGAAGCATGTTACTGGATTTGCCATAAAACCCTACGACCATGCATGGCTGATCATGGACCAAGCCAAATGAAATATTGGTATGTTGCCTCCAAATTATACAAGTCCCCAAATTTAAAAGTATATATATATATATATATATGTAAAATTTAAAACAAAAACACATACAAACAAGTAAGAACTGAAAAAATGATTAAAAAATAATTGAAAAAATCCCAAAAAATTGGCCCAACAACACCATCGAAAATACATTTTTTTATTTTTCGTCTCTAACTTTAAAACTTATTTTCACTAATTTTTAAAGATTTTTTATGTTTAAAATTTTGTTTACTAATTTTTTATAATCTGAAATATCAATCCACGTTTTTTATCTTGTCTCAAGCCTCCGTATTTTCATTGCCGACCCTACGACCATGCGATCAACCTTGTGGAGTACGAAGCTTGAATTTGTAGTTGTACAAAAAAGTCTAAAGTCTGGAGATGTACGTGTGTTGGTCCTGAACCTAAACATGGTCATAGCTCCAGATTCGCTATCATAACTATCCTCCACTAATGTTACATACTCGTTTGGATAATCTAGCTCGAACTGCAAAACAATACAATGAAGAAAAAACTAATTAAAAAGTATAAGTTGATAAAGTAGCTTTAAATTTAGAAAATTGAAATATTGACCTCTTCAACTCCAAGAAGCAGATTCTTGCTCCCATGATCATCACCAAAAATCATTTGAGTATCTTCGCAGTATAAAAACATGATAAAGGCTATGGCATTTATGCTGAGTCCAATGCATATCTTTCTAACACCATCAAAACGGCCATCGTCCCAAGAAGTTCCTCCATCGCCACGTTCTGCTTCATCTTTTCCCTCGTCAAGAGGAGTAGGCAGAGGTTTAAAATATGTTCCAAGGGCTTAAACCTTTGCTCCCATGCACGAATCCATAATGTTAGCGATCGAATCACACATGTTTTCGGAAGCTTCCTATTTAGCACAAGTCATTTATATAGAATATTCTGCAAGTTATATACTTGCCTTCTGTATTTCTATATAATCAAACTCTGTAACAAGGTCAAGCAATAAGAAAGAATTGTTTTGTGCTTATGTACTTCTCTGAATATCATCATGGTATCAAAGCTTGACCTCTCTCATACTTAATTTTTTTTTCACCAACAAAACAGAGACATGACATGACGACACAAACACCAAATCAAAACATAACTGAGGTTCAAAGAACGATCTTTCCTTATGACTTAACGGCAGCTGACAATCCCGACGCCATGATATCTCATTCTTTACTCAAAGGATTTACGACGAATGGGCATATGGTATAAAGACTGCACTAAGCTCAAGAAAGAAATTCGGATTTCTCGACACAGCAATAAACATCCTGATGAAGGCTCTACTGGTTTGAAGGATTAGTGGACTTTGTTAGTTTATAATTGAGTTTGGTCAACTATATGTGTATATTACAGAGTTAGTATATATGTATTCCAAATAAATGTGTCATTGTTGTATAAGTGTATAAACTTACGTTCGGTTATTTTTGAACCATTGTGTCGGTTCATTTGTGTCTGTACGCTAAAGTAACTATAAGTGTTGTATTGTATCAAACATAATAACATAAGTTTTTACAGTTATTTTCTTACGGAGAACTTAACAATTTATGTGAAAACACAAACACTTACCTTGATCAAATAAAATTTGAATCCATCTCCGATTAACATGGTATCAGAGCTTTATTGATTCACGGGAAAGTTGAAGCACAAAGATAAGCAAAAAGGAGACGATGGCGACAACATCGCATCAAGTGATTCCCATATTCGATGGGAATAATTATGATTTCTGGCGAATTAAGATGACTACTATCTTGAAAACGCGAGAATGGTGGACGGTGGTGGAAGAAGGAATTCCGGTTCAACCGGATCAAAACATTCACACACCAGAAGTGGTTCAATTAAGAACCCAATGGAAAGAAGCAACAATGAGAGATATGATGGCTTTGCAACTTCTGCAAACTGCCGTATCGGAGTCAATATTCTCTCGCATAGCACCAGCAACAACTTCAAAGGATTCTTGGGAGGCTTTGGAGTCAGAGTATCAAGGGACTCCTCAAGTAAGATTGATAAAACTTCAATCGTTAAGGAGAGAGTATGAAAACCTAAAGATGAATGAAGGAGACGTTATAAAAATTTTCACTGGAAATCTAATTGATTTGGCAAATCAATTAAGAGTTCATGGAGAAGAAAAGACTGATTATCAATTAGTCCAAAAGATTCTTATATCACTCCCAGCAAGGTTCGATAGTATTGTGTCTGTAATGGAACAAACAAAAGACTTAACTACACTTTCCGTAACAGAGTTGATAGGCACACTTCAAGCACATGAAAATCGTGTTTCTTCACATAACGAGAACCTGTCCGAAGGTGCGTTTCATGCTCGATCAAAAGGAAGAAAATCTGATTTTAAATAAGATTACAGCAAAAATGAAGATGTTCAAGTAAAAAGCAAAAAGTGGTGTGGTTTCTGTAAGAGAGATAATCACATAGAATCAAACTATTGGAAGAAACAGAACAAGGAAGATCAACAAAACTCAAAGAACAAGAAGAAATGTTACAATTGTGGAAAAGTTGGTCACTTCGCAAGAGATTGTCGTTCGAAAAAGTATGAAAGAGCACAAATCAGTCTTGAAGAAGAAGATGACGAAGATCATATGTTATTTAGTGCAAATGAAGTTTCACCACAAATCTCAAGAGATGATGTATGGTTGGTGGATAGTGGCTGCACAAATCATATGGCTAAAGATGTGAAACACTTCACAAGAATAGATAAAAGCATAAATGTTCCAATAAAAGTTGGAAACTGAGAAGTCGTAATGACATCGGGAAAAGGAGACATCACGATCATGACAAACAAAGGAAAAAGAGTGATCAAAGATGTGTTCTTAGTTCCTGGATTGGCAAAAAATTTGCTAAGTGTTCCACAAATTATATCTCATGGATATCGAGTTTTGTTTGAGAACAAGCAGTGTACAATCTTAGATCCAAAGGGAAAGAAGATAACAGAGATTCCGATGGTTCATAAGAGTTTCCCGATTAAATGGAACTCTCCTGAAGAATGTGCCATGATTACTCGTGAAGAAGAAAAGATGGAGTTATGGCATAGAATATTTGGTCACGTGTGTAACACAAGACTGCAACAAATGCAAAATAAGGGAATGGTAAATGGTTTACCAAAGGTCATTGTGAACAGAGAAGTGTGTGAGTCATGCAAACTTGGGAAGCAAGCAAGAAAGACATTTCCAAAGGAGTCTCAAACAAGAACAACAGAAAAACTTGAAATTGTACACACAGACATTTGTGGTCCAATGCAAACCGCATCACTTGATGGAAGTCGGTATTTCTTACTATTTGTTGATGATTATACTCACATGTGTTGGGTATATTTTATCAAAAATAAGTCTGAGACATTGTTGATTTTCAAGAAGTTTAAAGCTTTAGTGGAGACTCAATCGGGAATTCAAATTAAAAAGCTACGGTCAGAAGGAGGTGGTGAATTCAATTCAAGTGAATTCAACAAATTATGTGAAGAATGCGGAATCGAAAGACAAGTGACGGTGCCATACTCGCCTCAACAAAATGGCGTTGCGGAACGTATGAATCGATCTCTTATGGAGATGGCACGAACAATGATTGCGGATCAAGGACTTCCAAATAAACTTTGGGCCGAAGCGGTATTCACTTCAACATATCTACAAAACCGTCTACCCACAAAGGCAATCAATGATGATATCACACCGATTGAGAAATGGAGTGGGTGTAAACCAACAGTTGGACATTTGAAGATTTTTGGAAGTCTCTGTTTCGTTCATATACCTGATGAGAAAAGAAGAAAATTGGATGTGAAGTCTAAACGTGGGATCTTTATTGATTATAGTAGCCAATCAAAAGGTTATAGAGTTCTCATTTTAAATAATGAGAAAGTGGTAGTGACAAGAGACGTGTCATTTGAAGAAGGAAAGAAGTGGGATTGGCAAAAACAAGAAGAAGTCAATAGAGAATTTGTTTCTCCTTTGCCAAATCAAACACCACATGTTGAGCAAATTGAAGAACAGACAAGTCCTTTTGGTGAATATGATGAGAACGATGAGGAAGGAGACACTTCAGAACCACCAAGGAAATACAAATCAATGAGTGAGATACTTCAAGTGGCACCAAGGGTAGAGTTTGAAGATTCTGCTCAAGTACATGAAGCATGTTTCCGTATGGAAGATGAACCACAATCATTTAATGATGCGTTTGAGATTAAAGAATGGAGAGATGCAATGAATGAAGAGATCAAGATGATAGAGAAGAACAAAACTTGGAGACTTGTGGATAAACCCGACAACAAGAATATCATTGGAGTTAAGTGGATATATCGTATCAAGACGGATGCGAATGGAAATCCAACAAAGTACAAAGCGAGGTTAGTCGCGAGAGGGTTCTCTCAAGAATATGGTGTTGATTATCTTGAAACGTTTGCACCTGTTTCAAGACATGACACAATCCGGAGCATTTTTGCTCTTGCCGCACAAATGAAGTGGAAGATCTTTCAAATGGACGTGAAGTCGGCGTTTCTCAATGGAGATCTTAGTGAAGAGATTTATGTCGCACAACCACCGGGTTTCATAGTCCAAGGAGAAGAAAGCAAAGTCTTAAAGTTAAGAAAATCATTGTATGGCTTAAAGCAAGCCCCTCGGGCTTGGTATGGTAGAATTGATTCATACTTTCTTAAAAATGGATTTGAAAGAAGTGTGAATGATGCGGCTATGTACGTGATGAAGACGGACAAAGATTTTGTGATTGTGAGTTTATATGTCGATGACATAATAATTACAGGAAGCAACACTCATCTTATTGAAAAGTTTAAGCAAGACATGAAGATGGAGTTTGAAATGACGGATTTAGGTATGTTAAGTTATTTTCTTGGCATGGAAGTAACTCAAGATGATCAAGGTATTTTTCTATCACAAGAAAAGTATGCTTGCAAACTTGTGGAGAAGTTTGGTATGAAAGGGTGTAAGAACGTAAGTACTCCACTTACACCACATGAGAAGAACGTAGAAGATAATGAAGAGTATGGTGAACCTACAAAGTTTCGAAGTATCGTTGGTGGTTTGTTGTATTTGTGTACCTCAAGGCCAGATTTAATGTTTGCAAGTTCTTATCTCTCACGTTACATGTCTGCACCTCTCACAAAGCATTATCAAGAGGCAAAAAGAGTACTAAGGTATGTGAAAGGCACTTCTCATTTTGGAGTACAATTTACAAACGTCAACAATCCGGAGTTGCACGGTTACTCGGACAGCGATTGGGGTGGCTCGTATGAAGACAAAAAGAGCACATCGGGATATGTTTTCACTCTTGGATCAGATGTGTTTTGTTGGCAATCAAGTAAACAAAAAACAGTGGCACAATCGACGGCGGAAGCGGAGTATATTGCTGTGTGTGCTGGGCAAATCAAGCTATTTGGTTACAAAGACTTATGTGTGAAATTGGATTCAATTCTCAAGATGGTGTTCCTATCTACTGTGACAATAAATCAGCAATTGCCATTGGAAAGAATCCAGTTCAACATCGAAGAACAAAGCACATTGAAATTAAGTATCATTTCGTTCGAGAAGCGGAGCAAAAAGGTCTTATTCAACTCAAGTATTGTCAAGGAGAAGTTCAACTTGCTGATTTGCTTACAAAAGCACTTAGCACCACAAGATTTGAAGAACTGAGAAGCAAACTTGGAGTTGGACCGAAACTCAATTAAGGAGAAGTGTTAGTTTATAATTGAGTTTGGTCAACTATATGTGTATATTACAAAGTTAGTATATATGTATTCCAAATAAATGTGTCATTATTGTATAAGTGTATAAACTTACGTTCGGTTATTTTTGAACCATTGTGTCGGTTCATTTGTGTATGTACGCTAAAGTAACTATAAGTGTTGTATTGTATCAAACATAATAACATAAGTTTTTACAGTTATTTTCTTACGGAGAACTTAACAATTTATGTGAAAACACAAACACTTACCTTGATCAAATAAAATCTGAATCCATCTTCGATTAACTTTTCAAGCTCTTCTTGTATCTTGGATCAAAATGACTATAGATCCAAGTCTCTGTTCCAGCAGCTCTCATCGGTACATTGCCAAGGACCTTTGGGAACACTTGAAGAAACGTTTTTCAATCACAAATGGCCCTCGTATTCAAAAACTTAAAGCGGATCTGGCATCCTGTAAAAAAAAAGGTCTCTCTATCGAAGTTTATTATGGTAAACTCAATAATCTTTGGGACAATCTTGATAATTATCGTCCACTACGTGTTTGCAAATGTGGTCACTGTAAGTGTAACTTAGGCAAACACCAAGAGAGAGAGACACGAAAAAGAGTACATGCTTTCTTATGCGGTCTTGAAGACATATATGCCACCACACGTTCTAATCTTGTCTCACGAACTCCTCTTTCATCACTCGACAAAGCTTACAACATTGTTTGTAAAGAAGAAGACTTGAAAAAAATCAAAGCCGTAGTGATGATATAGCCGAAGTCACTGCCTATGATGTTTGCTCTAAACCATGTCCGTTTGTCAAGCGTGAAGAACCAGACCGTACCACTCTCTACTAACATTGCAACCGCACCAGTCATCTCTCCGAAAAATGTTTCACTGTGGTTGGTTATCCCGAATGGTGGGGAGACCGTCCTAAAAATTTCCTAATTCAGACTCATTCTCGTGGCAGTTGTTCTTCTTCTTCCTTTGGTCGTGGACGTCATACCAGCTCTGTTAATGCAGTTCATGTTTTTTTGCCAGCTACCGTTGAACAAGCCAACTATGCAATCACATACATGGATCGTGATGGCATCGTTGGTCTTAGTGATTCCCAATGGAGGACTTTAGTCTCTCTGTTTAATGCCAAAGCTCCCTTTTCAACAGAGAAAAATTCAGATATGTTTTTGAAATTTTCACAGGCAATTACTCTCTTCTCAACAACATTCAACAAATGCAACATGTCCATATCATATTTGCGGCGTGAAAAATTTTATGTGACTTAAGGGACAATTCGGTTAGGGAATAATTTGATTTTGGATTCTGTTTTCTACGTACAGGAAATCCAATCTGACTTGATCTCCCTTGGTCAATGGATGGATGAAAATCGTTGCATTGCTCAAATGGCTAACAAGTTCCATGTACTCCAAGACCGTGTTTCGAGGATGACGATTGGAGCGGGTAAAAGATAAGTTGAGACTTTCTATCTTTGTGGAATGGAGCTAGATGTTGTTGTCATGGTTTATTATGCAAAACTATATGATTTATGGCATAACCGGATGGGTCATCCTTCGTCAAAAGTCCTTGCTTGTCTTCCAAATGTTGATGTTTTTATTATTTCTGATATTTCTACTAAAGCTTGCGATGATTGTCATCTGGAAAAGCAAACAAGATCGTATTTTCCATTGAGTAATAGTGATTCTTCAAACATTTTTTTATTTAATACACTGTGATTTATGGGGTCTATATCGTACTCCATCCACTTCCGGAGCTCGTTATTTTCTCACAGTCATTGATGACTACTCCTAGAGTGTCTGGTCATTCTTACAAAACGATAAAACAGAAACTGCAAACCACCTCATTGTTTTAAAAAAAAATGGCAGAGGTTCAATTTGGCAAACAAGTCAAATGTTTCTGAAGCGACAACATAACTAAATTCACAAGCCTCCCTTTTTTTTCTTATTAGTTATGGGATCAGACATGACACATCTTTTGTTGCGACACCGCAACAGAACGGCGGAGCCGCAAGAAAACATCGCCATGTTCTAAACGTCGCTCACGCACTACGATTCCAAGCCAATTTTTCATTGATGTTTTGGGGAGAATGTGTTCTCACGGCAGAATATCTAATCAACCGCACTCCTAGTTTAGTTCTAAAGGGTCAGACGCCGTATCAACGTCTTCACAACTCTGCTCCGGATTATAAACACATTAGAGTTTTCGGCTCTTTGTGTTATGTTCATTCTCACTTACATCATGGAGATAAATTTGCTCCAAGAGGTCGACGATGGGTGTTCATGAACTATCCCTATGGAAAAAGGCATGGTGTCTTTACGATCTTGAGAAAAATGAATTCTTGGTTTCTCGTGATGTAACATTCTACGAAACGGAATTCCCCTTTGCTCATCACTCTGAAATGATGAATGATTAGAAACAAATTTAAATGAGTCTCTGTTATGGGCTCCTTTATCTTCAGGCCCATTTGAGATTTACACTCCTCTGGCCCATCATTATCTATAACGCCTGATAATTCACACCAAGCTCCTATCATTGTTCTTCAATCTGAACTATTGCAATCACCACCGCCTCATGTTGCTCCGTCTTCACCACTTGAAATTACTTCACAATCACCTCCTCCGGAATCTCAACTCGGAAAGTTCATCGCCGAAAAAACTCAATCACCAGCTCTCAAAGACTTCGTAATCAATACAACTTTGATTTTGAATTCTGCTTCAAATGGGAATTCTCTATACTTGATTTCAAGTTTCTATCTAATCATCGATTTTCCTCTCACCATCAAGCATATCAAGCCGCAATTGTTACCGCTCGTGAACCTAGATATTACAAACAAGCTGCATAAGAGGAAGTTTGGCGTGAAGCTATGAAAACAGAGATTGCTGGCCTTGAGTCCAATCAAACATGGTATATTACATATTTATCTAAAGGGAAACGAGCACTAGGAACCAAATGGGTTTATAAGATCAAACATACTCAGATGGATCAATTGAATGTCACAGGGCACGTTTAGTAGTTCTTGTAAACCAGCAGATTGAAGGGCAAGATTACGGTGAAACCCTTGCTCTTGTTGCTAAAATGGATATTGTCTATCTTTGTCTTCAAGTCGCGACTGCTAATCGTTGGCCTGTTCACCAGATGGACTTCTTCAGCGCCTTTTAAATGGAAACTTTGATAAGGAGGTTTATACCAAACTGCCTCCGAGATACTTCACTTCTGACACGAAAAAAGTCTGTAGACTTCGAAAATCGCTTTACGGCCTAAAGCATGCTCCCCAATGCTGGTTTGAAAAGCTAGCCAAGTCTTTGCGTAATCATCGTTTCACTAAAGATAGGTTAGATCATTCTCTTTTTACTTTCTTTAAAGCTGGTACTCATATCAATCTTCTTATCTACGCCGACGACATGATCATTACCATCAACACTCTATCTACTCTTATTGCCTTCAAAGATTATATCCTTATGCTTCAAGATGAATGATCTTGGCACTCTGAAATATTTTCTTGGAATTGAGGTAGCAAGCAATGCTTCAGGTATGTATCTATATCAGAGAAAGTATGCTCTTGACATCGTTTCTGAAACTGGATTACTTGGTGCTAAACCTGCTATGTTCCCTTTTGAACAGAACAACAATCTGGCACTTTCAGAATCCCCTATTCTCACATATCCTTTGCCTTATCGACGTCTGATTAGAAAATTGATTTACCTAGCTATGATGTGAAAACCCGTATTTTGACGAGAATTTTTTTTCGTTTTGTATTTATATTTCGGTTGTATC
>OVBE01005320.1:0-21963 GCA_900406425.1 Iberis pinnata | reverse complement strand
CTCTCTTTGATCAATATATTTACTTTTTTAATTATTTCAATATCTAAGAATAAAAATTATTTTGTGAAATTTCCTATAAAATATCTAATTTTTGATTAGTGTCTCCATTGTATTTTTTCAGAAAACAATCATCCTATTATGAGATAATTGGGATTGTTATTTAAGAAAAAACACTTATAAGTATATATATTGTTCAAAACATGATTTTCATTGATAATCTTAAACGATTACAAATGTAAATTCAACATCAGAAATATGATGTGCAACCCATTCCGAAATTTGAAGACCAAACCAAACAAAGCAACATAATGATATATAGATACACAAACTTAAAAAGTTTAATAAGGCGTTGGAAGTGTTTTCGAAGGTACACGCGAGTAATATCCATTAATGAAAGATATATCGCTCTTCAACTTCTTAAAACTTGAAAATAGTCACTGAATAATGTGACTTTGGACGCTCTAAAACCCTGGTTCTCACTAACACGCGTCCCGTCACTACAAAAAATATAAGACTTATTGACGGACATACCGACGGAATTAAAACGTCAGTAATACTGATGTTTTAGTGACTGAAATTTACTGACGGATTCATTCTGTCACTAATTCATCAGTAAATTTATCTGATTTAAACTAACAGTTATTAGTCGTTAGCAACATATGTATTTGAATTTACTGATGGATTATTCCACCAGTAATTCATCATTTATGGGTTCTATATAAATCATGACACTCACTATTCATTTCACAAACTTACACACATACATTCCTTACAAAATATGTGTACTCCTCTCTATTTTCGATCATGAATGGATGATGAAAGGATGAATGCAGACACAAAGCTTTTGAACAATGAATATACAAATGGTGTTACGGAGTTCATGGAATTAGCATGTCGATAACCTCGGGAAAAAAGAAACCGTGAGACAACATGTCTATGTTCTTTATGTCGGAATTCTCATCACATCAAGATAGATATAGTATGAAATCACTTGTATTGCAATGGTTTTATGCCGGGTTATAAGATTTGGTATTTATATTGAGAAAGACCTGATTTTGTTGGTAGTAATAGGAATTCTCATTACATCAAGATAGATATAGTATGAAATCACTTGTATTGCAATGGTTTTATGCCGGGTTATAAGATTTGGTATTGCAATGGTTTTATGCCGGATTATAAGTTTGTGAGGGATATCTTGCCAACGGATAACACTGCACTGAGTTCATATTATGAGATACAAAAACTTGTTTTGGGGCTTCGATTGTCATATCTTGTTATAGACATTTGCATCGACAATTGTATAATCCATTGGAGATGCGATTAAAACAAGAAAAATTGACGATATTGTCGCAAACCAAGGAATACATATACAATCAGTAGAGTTTCAATGCCTTACAAGAGGATGTGCTATTTTCCACTAATAGATAGGTTGTAGAGGTTGTATCAGTCTGAGAGAACAGTTGCAGGAATCATACGGCATGATGATTTTCGATTTGATGGAGAGATTACACATCCTTCTGATGTAGAAGCTTGGCATCATTTTCAGTCTACATATCCATATTTTTCTTACGCGAGACGAAAAGTTTATTTTGTTATTAAGTACAGATGGATTCAGCCCTTTCAGGAATCATGGTAGACAATATTCTCTGTTTTGAATCATTGTTAGGCCTTACAATTTTCCGCCATTTGGGTATGAACAAAGCGTTTCTATTTCTCACGGTTCTTGTACATGGGCCAGATCATCTTAAACGAGTGCTTGATGTGTTTTGCAAAAAAATCTTAAGATACGTGCGGTTCTTATGTGGACTAAAAGATATTTTCCACTGTATGGTATGTTATCTAGATGGACAACACACGAAAAACTATCATGTTCATATTGTAACGATAACACCAACTTATTACAGCTGAAGAATGGAAGTAAAACATGTTGACTCCCCCCGGAATCATCCATATTGACAATCTACTACATTATTCACAAAGAAGTGATAAGCCAACGGTCCACCACCTGAATTAGATAACACATATATATTAACCCAAATGAGCTATTTTTTGTTGAGAGGACCGTAGATGCTAATGTTGGTGGGAATGGACATACACATAACGTCCATGGTTCAAGAAAACATCATAATTGGTACAATAGAAGCATATTCTGGTATTTGTGTTACTAGAAAGAACATTTTTTGAGACAGAATCTAGATGTCATGCATAATCAGAAGAACTTCTTTGACAACATAATGAACACTGCTCCAAATGTCAAAGGGAAGAACAAAGACAATTTGAAGTCTAGATTAGACTTGCCAGGCATATATTCTTGTCCTCAACTTCACATCACAATCGATGGAAAGTGTCCAATACCTACATTTAGATTACCATAGAATGCAAAAGATGAGCTCTTTGTCTAGATTATTCATAGTGTCAAATTCCCCAATGGATACACATCTAATCTGAGGAATTGTGTTGATATCAAAGAATGAAAGTTCATTGGAATGAAGAGTCATGATTGTCGTGTAGTGATGCAACACCTTCTACCATTTGCATGCACATCTCCTTCCAAAAGATGTTCAAGAAACCGTTCCAGGTATTAATTTAGTCATTTTTGTACAATTTACTTATATGTTTTAATATTGTAATTCTTATATGGTTTTCTGCATTTACCGTGGTTGGGGATTTCTTTTGTGACATTAGCCGAAGAACACTTACCTTAGATGGTATTTCCACATTACAAAGTAATATACCAACGATCCTTTGCGACTTGGAGAATATTTTCCCACCCTCATTCTTATATGTTATTTGAACATCTAACTATTCACCTTCCTCGTGAAGCATCACTAGGCGGACCACTTCAATATCGGTGGATGTACCCTTTCTAGACGTACATGTTCCACTTGAAGAAAAAAGTCAACAATCTTAGCAAAGTCAAGAGTTTTGTTGTGGCACAGAGCATCAACGAAGAAGCTAAGTTTCTTTTGAAAATATTACTTTCTAATAGATGTTCAAACAAAAATTCGTAGAACAACTCGACATGATGAAGGTGGAGAACATCCTATATATCCTGATTATGTCCCAAGCGTGTTCAAAAAAGTGGACGACTTAGCAGAAAAGGAAAGACTCGCTGAATTACAGAGGAGGAGTGGATACATCTACATATGTATATCCTCAGTAATTGTGAAGATATGTTGGATTATGAAAGGTAAACACGAATACATTAATCTTTGAAATTTTGATTATATATATATATATATATAGTTTACATAACTTTTGTATCTGAAAACCATAAGGATATACATGGAAGTTTTCGTGGTTACTTCTCGGATAAATTTGAAGACGAATTAGAAGTTCTTAAACAAGAATAATGCCTTAAGTGTCTGCAATATTTTGTAAGTGTATGATTTAATGCAATTAAATTATTATAAAAAAAATCCAACTAAATATTTTAAAATTTCCCACATGGTTGCTTGACCTCGCGAGAGGGCCGAACAACAATGCTACGTCCTACCAAGGTATTGCATGAGAGGATTCACCTTCAAGGTTCACGAATAAGATAGGGAAACAACAACTTTATACCATGGTATATTGTCTACTTCATGAGATGTTGTGTACTACGGCATTCTTCTTGAGATATTGGAGGTCCAATACCCAGGGATGTTGAACTTGCCATGTGTTGTCTTCAAGTGTGATTAGTATGATTCAACTGGTGGTAGAGGTGTCAAAGTAGACAAATTTGGCGTGACTTCGATTAATTCGCGTAATAAACTTGGAAAATATGATCATTTCATTCTTGCTACACAAGCGGGTCAGATATAGTCTTTGTATTTAGTTAATTCAATAAAATATTATATTATATATAACATATATATTTGAAAATTTGTGTCGGTATCCTACATTACTTACCCATACATAAGATATAGGAATGATCCTTGGATAACAATAACACAAGTAAATCCTAAAAGAATGATAGAAGTCAATCTTGTGGTGGATTTCACAGTGTTGGTGTATACATGATGTAAATGACGAGTCAGGTAACGAATTTTAAGATGACACAAATTCTTCTCCATCATATTATTCTTCATCATCCGAGTAGATCAAAACTAGCTTTTTTATAACATTTTATGAATAAAAATATATAATTATATTAATTTTAGAAATAAATATATTAATTTGGTTAGTAATTAATTTTATAAATTAATATATAAATTTTTATTTACTGACGGAATCAAATAAAATCGTCATTAATCCGTTAGTAAATCATTATTTGGAGTTTTAAACCCTAAAAATGTGTTTTAATTTTTTTTAATTACATGATTATAATAAACATAATAGATGAATTGATTCATGTTTCATACTTTTATAAAATTTAATGAAAGTATTCGAAGAATATTTTATGAAAATTCATATCATACGATCGTACTAACCGAAAGTGTTTTTAAACTTATAAGATGATAAACCCTAAAATTTGAAATTAGAAAACATGAATATATGAATTGTTAATTGTATTCGATTACGAATGCACTATACATTGTATGTGTTATCATTCGTTTGTCTTCGTAATCCTAATCACTAATAACAAAAACCAAATTCTAAATGAATCCCTAAACCACTTATAACATTTACTAACGGATTTGCAGACGGATCATATGAAGACCGTCAGTAAATCTGTCAGTATTTTTTGTGAGTTCTTCGTATTTACTAACGGCTTACTAGCGACCTTCATATGTTCCGTTAGTCTGTCAGTAATTTCAACCAATCAGAGGACATACAGATCCGTCACTAAATCCATCATTAATAGGATCCATCAATAATTAATGACGAATTACAGACGGATTGGATAACTCTTTCCGCGTTTCCAATTCACAAAATTTTGGAAAACGTCGAATATTAATTTTTTTCAAACCTACAGAATAATCCATTAGTTTTTCGAGAATTTATGCAAATACCAAACTCTTTTGCTTCATTTTTCTGTGAGAACTTTGCAAGAATTGGATCCGTCTCTCTCAATTCACCATTTCAGAGCGATTAATGGCTAATCCAAGGGGCTTGTAAGTTATATTAACTATATTTTGGTTGATTGTGTTCATTTGGATGGATTTAAATGGTTAATTTAGGATTTATGTGTTAGTTTAGGGTTTTGGAAAGTTTTTGATTTTTGATGGATTTAAGATTGTTAGATTAGGTTTTGAATGTGTTTTTTGGTTTGTGTTGATTATTAGATTGTTAGGTTATAAGGATTTGACGAGTTGGAATGGATTTGATAATTTGAAATTTTTATGATTTTGTAAATATTTTTTTTGGATATTTGTGGTTTATAAATTTGATGATTTTAGATATTCGATTTTTTGAAATTGTTGGATTGAAATATTTCATTATTTTATATGTTTAATGAATATTAATTTTAGATTTTTAAATTTAAAGTATAATAACTTTTAAAAAGTTTAGATTAAAGTATAATATTTACATTTAATTTGTAATTTTGTTTATATTTCATGTGTTGAAATTAAAGTATAAGACTAAATTATATATTTTAAAAATTATATAATTTTGATACTAGTTTTAAGTAAACATGATTGTAATTTTAGTAATTACGGTCCTCCTCGTGACTGAGGACTTCGTTTACACCTACACCTTCATTCTCTCCTGGCACTCAGGTGCCTGACTCTTAGGCACTTCAGCCACCTCCTGCGGCACCAATGTTGCAGCGTTTGATAACAGGATCACGAAGTGCATCATGAGAATAATGCACAATCTTCTGAATAACGCATAACCGAGGTTCAAAAACATGCGAGACGGTGATAAGAAGTTCTGGTTTTACTTTTTTCCATAAGATATATAGATTTCATTCATAGTTAATTGAATTTGACAATCTTAAATTCAATATATACTTACAAACGTTGATTTTTTTAATCATATAGCATGAATTCACCTAGAACCCAACTATTACCACTATAGTGCGGAAGGAGTTCGAGATAAAAGCGGGCATAGTTTACTCCAACAACTTTTATGAGTGGAATGATATGTCGTTCACATAAGGAAATAAGCACAACAGAATACTCGAGGCGCTCTTAAAAGAATTTGTAGATTACTGGGGTAAAGAGGGGACTCAACCTTTATCTTAGAATAACAAGAAGAACTAGTGCATCGAATGTGATGGTAGGATGATGTGAATATAAGGAGCATCACTCATGGAGCTAAGAGACAATGCTTGAAGCAGAGGATGCACTGCTTAAACGAGAGGATTAAATGGAGATTCAACAAGGGTAAATGACAAGAGTTAAGACCAAGACACTAGCTGGCGCTATCTCATTACTTATGAGTCATCCTTGGAACCTTCCATTGACTCTGGTTTGGATGTGATACATACAACTATCTTATGCATCCAAACCAATGATCAACAATTGGGTTAGTGTTTCCAATTGTACTCTCTTTTTCCTGACTTGGTTTTATCTCAACGGATTTTCCAAGTTTGATTTTTAATGAGGCAATTGGTTCACTTTGTAATTTCTCAATTGTTTGATCATAAAGACCAATTCCAAGACATATTGTGCATGCTTATGGAGGAGCCTTCTTTTAAAAATAAAATATGTTCAAACTATGCACTTATTTTAAGTTTACAAGTGTAGGAGTCATTTTAAGGTCTTTATATGTAAGAACACACCACATTTGTTTCATTAAACAAGTTTTATACAAAAAGAGTGATTCTCTATTTTTTTAGTGATTTAGATTCCACTAAGGAGTGATTTCAAAGCAAGCCCCTTGTAGAGTGATTTTTTTCAAGGTCTATCAGATTCTGGGGTGTGATATCCTTGAAACCTCTATCTAAACTTCAAAGGGGCTCCATCCCTTTGTTTTTTTATCACATTCATAATATATACCTTTAATCCTTCATTCCGAAAACCCCCTGGTTCAGTTCAGTTCAGCCTATACTCCACCTTCAAAGCATCAATCATCAAGGGAGGATCATATCATGTGGTATCAGAGCACCTTGAAGGTCTGAGTATTTATAGAAACAAGAAGTGTTCATTAAACTTTTTAACAATTGTTTATGTCTCTCTGTATTCTATAAATTGATAATTGTGTTTTGGTCAAATAGCTTGATGAGTAAAGATATTAATGGTTGATTTTGTGCATAAGCTTGTTGTGTTACCTTGAAATCGAGTTTAGAAGTGATAGGACATGTTTTGGTATTTTAAAACTCTATTTGATTTGTGTATGTCTCTTTGACTTCTCTGATTGATAATTGCATTATGAATAAAAAGCTTGATGAATCTGGTTATGAATGGATGATTTTGTGTGTAAACTTTCTATTATAATTTGAAATCAAGATTAAAAGTTGATAGGACACATTTAGATTCATAGGGAATTGCATAATCTTTTTCAGATTGTGACTGATCATATTCTAGTCTATCTGAATTTTGTGCATATTTAAATCAATCTAAAATTTTCACCCTTTGAATTATGATCATTCTAAGTTTAAATAGAGTCATTTTCGTGCTGAATATTATTGCTTGATACTCACATTTGTTATGCTTCGCTGTTGAAGGATAATATGATTTAAAACCAATTGTTTAAGTAGTTTCTTTTGTTCTTTTGCAAGTAACAATGTGTGATGATGAAGAGGAGTGTTCTAAAAGGGATAAGTTGTTGTTAGAGGCTATAACTTCTAATATGAAGCAACTCATTAATATAACACTCCATTATCAGTTTGATGATTTTAGAAAGGAGTTAACTCAAGCTCTGTCCATAAAACTGGTCAATCTAAGCAAAGGAGGTCTAAGATGATAAATCCTTATGCAAATATACTCCATCAAGATACTAGAGATTCTAGGGCAGAAGATTACTATGAATAAATGAGTAGTGCTTTAAACCATACTCATGAAACCAGAAGGAGAGTTAGAGAAGCTAGACAACCTATAAACAATCTTGAAGCAATTAAGCTATGAATTCCATCTTTCCATGGAACTTCTGATCGTGACGCTTATCTTGAATGGGAAACAAAAATTGAGGTAGTATTCAATTTTCACAACTTCACATAAGTCGAAAAAGTTAAAGTGCATCTACTGAATTTTATGATTATGCTTTAAGCTGCTGGGATCAACTTTCGGCAGTTAGAAGAAGAACTGGTGAATTTCTAATCTCCACTTGGAATGAAAGGAAAAACATAATGAGGAGAAGGTTTGTTCCTAGTCACCATGAAAGGGAACTGCATCAAAGGTTGAGGAATCTAGTCTAAGGTACTAAAAAGGTTGAGGAATATTTTCAGGAGCTTGAAAAACTTTTGATCTAGGCTAATATAACGGAAGACCGAGAAGTTGGTATATCAAGGTTTATTGGTGGATTAAACAGAGATATACAAGACCAATTGTAGCTATAACGTTTTGAAGACCTAGAAGAAGCAGTATATAAGTATATACTCATTGAACAACAAATAAAAATCAATCTATGGTGCTGGAAACCCGAAACCAAGTTATCAAAGAGATAGTAAACGTCTACAACAAACCAGTTCAACCTAGTGATATTCCAAAGACATATGGAAAATTTAATCCTACATTTGCTAAGTATAAAAGAAAGACAGTAGCTAATGCAACTAAATCTAGAGATGTCAAGTGCTACAATGTCATGGAATATGCCATTATTTCTATGAATGCACTAACAAAAAGGTTATGGTGCTGCTGGAAAATGGTGAGTATGAATCTGAAGAAGAAACTCAAGACGTTAAGTCTTCTTCTTATGAGTTTGAAGAAGAACCACCTGCTAGAAATCAACTTGTTACAAGAAGATATCTAAGCCTACAAGATAAGAAAGAAGAACAAGAACAGAGAGAGAATATGTTTCATACTAGGTCTATGGTTTACAAAAAGTTGTGTAGTATGATTATTGATGGTGGAAGTTTCACTAATGTAGCTAGTACTACAATGGTACAAACGTTGGTTTTGAAGACCACTAAACATCCAAAACCATATAAGATACAATGGCTGAATGAAAGTGGAGAAATGCATGTCAATAATCAAGTGATTGTACTTTTGAACAAAGGAAAGTATAAAGAAATGTTTTTGTTCTGATGTCTTACCTATGGACGCTGGTCACATTCTTTTAGGTAGACCATGGAAATCAGATAAGAAGGTTATTCACGATGGATATACCAACAAGCATACATTTGAGCTAAATGGAAATAAAATCACTTTATTGCCTTTGTCTCCACAAGAGGTACACAAAGATCAACTACAACTTAAGCAACAAAAAGAAAAGGCTAAACATGTTTCAAAACCATCTAATTTCCTTCTTAAGTTTAGTGAGTTAAAGAAAGCTATACATTTTAATGAGCCTATGCTTATGTTTGTTTACAAAGAGACTTTGACTAATCTAACTAATCTTCCACAGGCTTTGCTAAGTGAACTTGAATATCTTTTGCATGATTTTAGTGATGTATTTTCATAAGATAATCTCATAGGATTTCCTCCAATCCGAGGCATAGAGCATCAAATAGACTTTGTTATAGGACAAACCCTTTGGAAATTAAGGAGCTTCAAAAACAGGTTGATGAGCTAATGAAGAAGGACCATATTTGTGAAAGCATGAGTCCTTATGTTGTACCAGTTTTGTTGGTACCTAAAAAGGATGGCACATGGAGAATGTGTGTGATTGTAGGGGGTTTAACAATATAATTGTTAAGTACATTTACCCCATTCCTAGGTTGGATGACATGTTGGATAAGCTTCATAGATCCATCATATTTTCTAAGATAGATCTCAAGAGTGAATATCATCAAATTAGAATGATGGAAGGGATGAATGAAAGACAGTCTTTAAGACAAAACATGGTTTATATGAATGGCTTGCTATGACATTTGGTCTTACTAATGATCGTAATATTTTTATGAGACTGATGAATCATGTCCTTAAAGCTTTTATAAGAATATTCGTAGTAGTATACTTCAATAATATTCTGATTTACAACAAGAACTTAGGAGAGCGTGTTAGTTATATTAAAAAAAAATTAGAAGGTCTATGAAAAGAGAAACTATATGCTAATTTTAACAAATACACATTTGGAACATATAATGTGGTGTTGTTAGGTTTCATTGTAGGAGCAAATGGAGTGCAATTAGATGAAGATAAAGTGAAAGCCATCAAAGACTGGCCGACTCTAACATTTATAGGTGAGGTGAGAAGCTTTCATGGGCTAGCTGGATTTTGCAAGAGGTTTGTCAATGGTTTTATCACATAGTAGCCCCTTTAACCGAAGTTACCAAGAAGGATTTGTGATTCAAATGGGAGCTAGCACAAGAGGATTCATTTTAGACTTTAAATGATAAGCACCCTTATTAATATTTTCTGATTTTCTAAAAACCTTTGAGATCGGGTGTGATGCCTCAGGTATAGGAATTGGAGTTGTGTTGATGCAAGATAAAAAGCTTAAAGCCTTTTTCATTAAAAAAACTTTGAGGATCCTCCCTCAATTATCAACACATGACAAGGAGTTGTATGCCTTAGTTAGAGTACTGCAAACATGGCAACATTATTTGTGGCCTACAACATTTGTTATCCACACTGGTCATGAATCTCTCAAGCATTTAAAAGGACAGGACAAGCGTAACAAAAGACATGCTCGGTGGGTTGATTTTAGTGAATCATTTCCTTATATTTCAATCAAAACTATAACTAATTAAACTTTTATTTTTTAAAAAGTGGCGTAAGACTGGCCAGCGGACGATGATAGTAAGATTTTTCTGTGTCTATCAATCCCTTACACCACTATCATGGTCACTGTAGTATGTAAGGTTATCAATTCAAATGGGTGAGTACTAGCAGACTAGATGCAATGGATGCTTCTAAGTCAAGAAAATATGAAAATGGGGGTTTCTAACAAGTCCTAAGTGAAAAGAGAATGCAAGGAACTAAAAAGGCATAAAGAGAAGCAAAGATGCATAAGAAGCTAAAAAGGGTAAACGGTAAAAACAGAGGAAAAGAAAGAAGGGTAAAGATGCAATCAAGTGTAAAGTAGTTCCTGAGGACAAGGATAATCGACTATAGATCTATCCCAATCTACCTATGCACCTAACATACCTCAAACAATGAGCTATCCCTAGACCATAGATTCATATGCAACTAGGTCCAATTCCTTGATAAATGGAATCAACCTAAGCAATCACCAGACCTAACTCCCGTTAACGGTACACTACCTAGAAGGCATGAAGAACCAACCTACTAAAGCCAAAAACTCCCATAAACATCTAACTCATTAGGCTGAGATGCATATCATAAGCATCTAGATCGTTAGGCTAGGATGAGAAAATCTCTGAAATCCCCATGATGAGGCATTCTAATGAACACTTTTCGGGTCCTGGAATGCCCAAGATCAGATTTCAATTAGCGTGAAAGAAACCAACGTTAAGCACAATGAAATAGAAGGGATCTATATGCAAACAAGCTTAGGTGCTAAGGTAAGATCAGAACATCAACCCTAGTCTACCCCATCCTCAGGAACTTAAGGAAACTACTCACTACTCATGGGCATAAAAGCTGAAAAAGCATAAATCATAACTTCAAAACCAAACATCATGATCAAAGGTCAGACTATGAAGAACAACAAGAACTCAAACCCCAAAAATAAGAACAACAATGAAACAATAACAAACCCAAAAACTGATCAAGACTATAAACGAGATTAAGGTGAAAAACAGAAGATTGACATGCACCAGATAGACATCAATCTTAAACTAAGTAGGAAACTAAAGGAAAACAGTAGATTAGCATAAAACTTAAGGGTCTCTGGGTTTTTACACCAATAACACTAAGAACAACAAAGGAAAAAGAGAGAAAAAAGAAACCTAAGACAAAAACCTAAAATGGGAAATAAAAATTGAACTCCCTATAAAAGAGGCATTTTAGGGCTTTTATAGTGTTATAGAGAAAAGCCCTGAAACGCACAAAAAATAAAACTAATCATTGAGTTGGATCTTGGGTCAGGTCCATTCTGGATTTGAGTTGGCCGAGTCGGAGCATGTTTGGCCCGAGCTGAGAAGTACATGAGATCGAGCCAACGTATGAAGGTAGCATCGGAGCTTGTGCTTGTAATCAAGCCAAAATTGCTGCATGGATCGATCCAAAATGTTGCGTGGATCGATCCAAGACTGTTGTGTGGATCGATCCAAAAAGGGAAAGTGGATCGATCCAACTTTAGTGGTGATCGAGACGGGAGAGAGAGAGAGAGATCAAGGCGAAGGTGAAGTTGGGCCTTAGGACGCTTCGGCATGAGGTCAAGCCAAAGAGATCGATCCAGGCTATCAATGGGCTTGATCCGTGATCGAGCCAACAGGGAAAGATTGGATTGAGCCGGACTTGAACTTTGATCAAGTCAGACTTGGACTTGGATTGAGCTGGACTTGGAGATTTTGGCCGAGATGGATCAATCCAGAGTGTTGTGTGGATCGATTTGGACTTTGTACTGTTTCTATTCCACGTTTTCCCCTCATGTTCTGAATTCTCACAAATCCTCCTGAAAACTCCTAAAGTCTTGAAAAATCTAAAAAATATGTGCATATGCGAATACTAATGCAAAAATCCCTAAAAATCAAAAAAATTCTAATAACAACTATAAATGTGATATATGGACACATAAAGACCTCAAAATAGATGTTAAATGATTTCTAAAAACCATGAAAATACACAGACATCTACCGACATCCATTGAGCTTATACTGGATATACACACGAACAACAAGACTAGAGAACTTTAGGATCCGCTTGCTTGTGATTTTGTCGAGACGTCTAGAAAATGTCTCAAAGAGATCTGGTCTTCTCAGCTGACACTGTATGATGGTGATGTACCATTGGAGATGTAGTATGAGGTAGTGACATATGTAAGTAATATTTAAATTCAATTCTATACTTATGCATGTTATTTAAACTAATACAATACTATATTAGTGACAGAATTTACTAACAGATTTGACTGTCACTAAAACAATATTAATTCATATTGTATATGTTTCGATCTCGTGTGGACCAATACACAAGATACTAAAAGGTTAAGAAAATGATAATACTCTAAGGTTTTTAAGCCAAATTTAAGTTCTAATAGATAGGAGCAAACTTCAAATCACAGCATGCTTCATGATATAAATGATCATGCAAGTTCACATCACAATTTCAGGATGCATTAGACAAGTAATAACCATGGCACTAACATTTTCAAAGAAAACAACATATGTACAAGGTTATCATCTTCCTAGTTCCCTATGCATATGCAACTAAATGAAATTTCAACATCCTATATGCAACTACATGAAATGCAACTACTATGACAATCTGTTTTTGAAGGATGATTTTCGAAAAAATTTCAAATTTTTATGGTTTTTAAATTCTAATAGATGCTATGTATGCTATGCAAAAGTTGGAGACAAAGGAACAAACATGAAAATTTTCATTAGATAGCAGTCCCCTGAATCTTCCCCCATACCTGAATTACACAGTCTTCGTGTAATCCAAATTCTAAGGTGGATTTAGGGGATAGAAAGGAAAAGAAAGAAAAAACACACAAAAATGCAAAAGCGGGAAACAAAAACATAAGAAGGTGCATCAGATCATACAATGGTGTTTTGAGATGACTTCAGTTATCTTGAGTGTGGGGGTTGGACGATTCTTCTTCGAGAGAGAGATTGGAGAGGTTGTCTGAGCATGATTTCAAGTATGGAACTTGGTTGACAATGGCTTGATCGGTAAAGTAATCATGGTTGAACATGATGTTCTCGCTCCTCTTGAGAGACGTTCTTCTGCTGTTCGGGAGTAAGATGATCCCCTTGGTGTCGCTTTTTCTCTTGAATTGGTTGCATAGCTGTTCATCTATCTTCCCCACCATGAATTGAATGTCCTTCAAATGATCTTTGTCCAATAACCTCGAAGTCTGATCAATTCTTCCGAGGTAGACTTGGGTGTGCTGAAAGATAGGAGTGATCCAGTCTTCTACTCATATTTGAGGCGCTCCCTTTTCTTGTGACATCCAAGTGAGACCTTGAAATTTTAACAATTGTCCCAAAAATAGCTTAAGAGGACAAAGTCTCCTTTCGTAGAGGGTGCGAACAAGGATTCGTTTTGAAGAACACTGTAGACGTGTGAGGCAATGCATAAACTCAATAACTTCATCTCTTCCCCCCCCCCCNNNCCCCAAGATGTAGCTTGTATCTCGCCTCGTAAAGAAAGAGTTTGTGAGGATTTGGTGCTTGTAACGGATTTCCAGGTGGCGGATGAGGGAACTCTTGGTCTTCCCGACCTTGAAGCCCTTGGATCACTTTATGCTCCAAATGAGACCAATCTCATTCGGAGTATCTTCGAATTTTTCCGGTTGAGATCTCATAGCATGACAACCGTAGATATGTTCCAACTCACTGAAAGTGATTGTGTGGGTTTTCCCGTAGAGATCTTTGAAGGTTATAAACACTCCCTTGCTTTTATCGTATCCGCTCTCATTCGTATATCTCACTTTTACGAAGGCAAGGAACATACACGTTGGTTGTTGATAAGCTTCATAATTCGTGTTAAGTATGCTCGGTATTCCATGTTCCCGATAATGTTCTTCACTTGCTCTAAGATCCCGAGACTTCTCAAGATTTCTTCATCTAGGAATGTTGATCCCGTGAACTCGTCTTGCATCAGGACCTGGTAAACGTCTAAGTATGAAGGTCCGCTTGACATGGTGACACCTGAAAGAGTAATATACCATTTGGGAAAATCAACAACTTTTCAACAGAAAACAGTTCCTACCACTTAACAAATACAAGCTTCATACATTTATCATGCATAACTCTTAAATCACAACTTTATCTTCTTCTTAAAATTTGCAGCAGATTTCAAGTTCATGTTGTTTTAAAACAATGTAATCACAAATTTCAGGAGTAGAAATCTGAATTTAGGCAAAAGACAAGTTCGAACCAAATTTCTCATAAGTTTAGGAAAACCGAAAATTTCATAAAAATTCAGAAATGATAGAACGGAAACCGAATTGAAGATGCTTAAATGCTTGATGAGTTCTTGAGCTCAAATCTTCTGGAAAACGATTTAAAACTAAATATTTTCGGTAGTGTGAAAGTTATTAGAGCTACGATGAAGGAGAGATGGAGATACTCCCTTAAATAGAAGAGATGGCTTTAATTGTTGTGGTTGAGAGGGGTTGTGGATGTTTGTGGTGGAGGAGTAAAGTAGTGGTTTGTGGAAAAGGATTAAAGTAGAGGTTGTGGAGGAGGATTAAAGTAGGAGCAGTGAGGGTGATGTAAATGATGTTTGAGAGCTTGATGAGATTTCAGCGTGGCTCGATCTCGACGTGGAAAATGCGGCTCGATCACCATTGACGGCCATGGCTTGATCGAGTGTTGTTATGGCTAGATCAAGCCTCGAGAATGTCTGGATCATTGTGAACGCGTAGCTCGAGCATTAGCTCGATCGGACCGTGAATGGTGGATCGATCCGAATTTGATGTGGCTCGATCACGGTCCTCAAATGGCTCGATATTCCCTTGAGATCGGCTCAATTAAAAACTCTGGCTAACCCATTCACCGGGCTCTCTCACTTCTAAATGCTCCAAGAATAGTACCTAAGTACCTAAGACACCAAAACCATTTTGAACTAAGATGTATTAGATGAAGTACTTAAAAGAAAAATAACGTTGAAATTGAATATATACAAAGATAGACATGGGACTTCCTCTCAAGTGAGCTTGTTTATAGCCATTAACCTTGACTTCCTGTTTTCAAGAATAGTGACCCTGAGATGGTTCCCTAAGAAGAACAGATGTCGCTTCTGAGATTGCCCAATCTACCAAGTATGGTTTCACCCATTGTCCATTCACTGTGAATTCGTTCCCATTTTTTCCAATCAAAGTAATAGCTCCATACGGCAAAACTTCTTTAACAGAGAATATCCCAGACCACCTGGATTTGAGCTTTCCTGGGAACAATTCCAGCCTTGATTTGAATAAAAGGACTTGGTCACCAGCGTTGATTTCCTTCACTAAAATATTTTTGTCATGAAACGCCTTGGTCCTCTCCTTGTATATTTTGGAACTCTAATAAGAATTGAGTCTGACTTCCTCCAGTTCATGTAGGTCTATTTCCCTTTTCTCTTAAGTCGTTTTGAGATCAAGGTTAAGGAGTTTAGTTGCCCAGACTGCCTTATACTCCACTTCAATTGGTAAGTGTCATGCCTTTCCATAGAGTAGTTAAAAAGGTGTTCGTCCTATTGGCGTTTTAAAAGCTGTCATGTATGCCCATAGTGCGTCATCTAGCTTTACCAACCAATCTCTCCTGGAGGTACCAACAAATTTTGCTAAAATCGCCTTGATATGCCTATTTGAGACTTCCACCTGTCCACTCGTTTGAGGATGATAAGGTGTTGCTACTTTATGCTTCACGTCATACCTCTTCAGCAGATTTTCAAAAACCTTATTTATGAAGTGAGAACCTCCATCACTGATTACTACCCTTGGAACCCCATATCTTGGCAAAATTATGTTTTTGAAAAGCTTCAGAATCACTTTTGCATCGTTGGTTGGACTAGCAATCACTTCTACCCATTTGGAGACGTAGTCGACAGCTACTACAATATAGCTGTTGCCAAAAGATGGGGGGTTTGAATGGTCCCATGAAGTCAATTTCCCAAACGTCAAACACTTCAAGCTCTAATATTGGATTTTGGGGCATCTCATTTATGCTCCCAATGTTTCACGCTCTCTGACAAGGGTTGCACATAGATATGAAACCATGTATGTCCTTAAATAGTGTTGGCCACCACAGACCTGCATCCAGGTTCTTCTCAACAGTCTTGAATGTTGCAAAGTGTCCTCCATAAGAAGAACCATGACAATGTTCCAAAATCCCTTTCACTTCATCTTCAGCTATGCACCTTCTAAATAATCCATCCGGACCCCTTTTGTAAAGAAAAGGGTCATCCAAATAGTAGTGATTTACATCACTCAGGAACCTCCTCTTTCTATATTCGTCGAAATATTCAGGAACTGTTCCACAGACCTTGTAGTTAACTATGATGTTCATATCTTATTTCCTCCTTCTGCTTATTTTGTTCATTATATAAGTGTAATCAAACCTATGAATAAAGTATCCATAACCTAATCTAGTAGTTAGATGGCGGCTAAGTTTATTAAGGTTGTGGATCGTTGGCTGCGAATACGCAATGGCAGTGGATCTTGGCCGTATAAATATCCAAAAGAAGAACTGGATTGAGAGAATGATGGAGATGAGAGTATACAAGAGCCTCTTGGGTTTCCATCTTTGGCTGTGGTTTGATCTTTTATAAATGGGATGTTGATAACATATTCATAGAGTTATAGTGGAGGTATTAACTGATAAAATTAGTAAACCAATCGTATTTTCTTGATTTTCAAGCGATTCAATTACGTAAAATACAATGCAAAACAATTCAATCTCGTTGTAAGATGTAATACTTCATGTGGGAGCATATGTATATTCATCCATAGTAGCATTGGAGGCTGGAGCACGTTGGGAGAGTTTACGAAGTTGTTCGCTTGCACACGCTAACATTGTTACTTTGTAATAACTTGTAAGCAAATACAAAATATCATTCTCATTAACTAGTCCCATGTGGTTCATTTTTTTTTTTTTTTTGTTGAAATGGAGAAGTAGCATGATCAAATATTTACGTTGCATTTACTACTTAACATGTGGTTTTTAGATCACTAGTAGGCAGAATCCTCTTTACTCCATCTTGTTGTGCTCCATTCGATTCATTCTAGTTTATTTTGTCAACCTTTTCATTCTAGTTATGAAGTACAAGAGGCTCAAAAATATAGTGAGTTGCTAACCAAATTGTTTTGGGCTTCTAATCAAATTCACCTTTGGGCCCTTTAAATTTTACTTTTTTCCAATTAAAAGCTTTATCAAATAAAAATATGAACAATCTATACTATATAAAAGAAACAAACTCTAGCATTCTAGGCTATCCACCTCATCCATTTTCGTTCATGTTTCAACCACTCATAAATTGCCACATGTCAATCTTAAATATATTTCAGTTTTGTATCTATGCACTTATATCGACAACATAGATGCTTCAGCTCTACCATTATCAACTTCTTCTGACTTTTTACCTTCCGATCTAAAAATCTTAAAGCTTAAGAGTTATGATCTTTTCATTTTTAACTCCTCTCTCTCTCTTTTCTTCCTCACTTGTTCGTTTTCCAAAACTAATCTCTCCACATTTTTTGATTTCATACAGAAGATTGATTTCCCCACTTTCTCTTCTGTTGGCTTCATACTCACATAAGTATCATTGTACATTAGAACTGGTTTGATATCTCCCTTCTTCCAACTCGTTGGAGAGGATGTTCTCGTCAAGCATCATGTCTGAGGAGTTAAAAAAGATGGTGGGAAACGTTTGGAATCAGGAATTCAAAATGGTCACTTCTATTAAGAGAGTGTCGTCAATTTAGTCTGAGTCATTATTTCGTCGAGGAGGCATCACTGGCTGCGATGAGACTGATCTTCACCGTTCTTGGGTTAGGTACGCATTCGCTTCAAATTCTACTTTTTTATTTTGCTTTATGTTTGTTGTGTTTTGACTTCTTAAAGAATTTTTGATTGATTATGCCTTTAACTCTGCTGCAACAAGGACTCCCCAAGAGCAGAATATGATTTTTGAGAATTTGTGTTGGAAGATTTGGAATTTGGCTCCCCAAAAGAAGCAGGTTAGTAAATTTTTAAGGAGAGGATCAAACATAATCGTCATATGTTCAGTTGATTTTGTAGTTAACTAAGTAGAGCTTTTCTTTCTAGATTATAAGATTTTAGGACTATGTGATTGATTGAAAATTTGTTTTGAGTTAAACATTATGTGGTGTTAAAATGCTTAATTTGGTTGAAGGTTAGAAAGCCAAACGTGCAGCTAAACATCATCTTATGCGTGAAAAATCAAGGAAATAGAGACGTTTGGCTGTCGTGAAGTACAAACAATGGATAGAGACAGAGAAGATGTGATTATGACGCCAAGAATTCAAGTTCTCAGAGATAAGCAAAGCTGTAAAGACGTGATTAAAGGCTTCTTGAACAAAACCGAAAGAGAACATAGCAAGACGTTGAGGTCAAGGCGAGAAGGACAACTACAAAAATTTTGAGTAAAGCTATGGTTCTTGGTCATACTGTAACAAAACATGGTCATCAGTGGAAAAATCTCAAGAATATAAAACTAAGAGAAGTGAAGCTAAAGGCTAACCAGCAGAGGAAATATGTGTATCTAAAGAGGGAGCTAAAATGATTAGGAACAAAAAAAAAAATAGCAAGGCTAGAGTTTTATCACCAAGAGCATCTGAAAAATGGAGAGTTAAATCTATTGAAGACTTGAAGAAGGCAAAGCTAAAAGCGTAGAAGTACGAGCTTCAACAATAATATATTTTAATGCATATACATAATTGTGGATCACTTACCATTATGTAGAGATTGACGTTTAATCTCTGAAGTCATGAGTTTCACTTTGGTAAATTGGAGACTTGGTGTGCCTCATATTCTCATGTTATATAAGAGCCATATTTCGTTGACGTTTAGTGGTCAAATATTAGACTTACATATATGACATGTAAAGTATTCAAATTTCAAACTATTGTGTACTAGCTAGCTTAGCTTATACTTATGGTTATATATCAAGCTGAATATGTGATTTTCAGTAACTAGATGATTCGCTACATAGATCTAGCGAGGAGGATAGTTTATTTATCCATATGAAATGTTTTTACTTGCTTCTCATTTCGTTAATGCCTATAACCAAACAGACTCCAAGTTTTTTAATCAGAAATCAGAACAGAGATGTTGGTTCAACAACATCAACAATCATCTTAATTTGTGACCACTTAATAGTTGCAAATTTTGAGGACTCTAGAAGGATTGCAAAAACTAGATATTAGTGGCTCATGATATGAATATGAATAAATATGATATGAGAGAAACTATTGAATTAGGATCGATATAAATGTCATCTTAGTTTGCAACCAACTAATTATATTACAAATGCGAGTCATAATTCAGAACATCTCTCTCTCACTGCTCTTCTTTAAGTGGATATCGTCACTTACGAATTTTTTCAAAAACGTGGACCGTTATCGGGATTTGCTCGGTTGAGAATGTACCAATATTCCTCTATCTCATTTTTGGCTCTGAGCTTCCCATCATAAACCGACATATATGCATGAGAATAACTTCTTGATTCACCACCCCTACCTGGATTCAACATCTGCTGGTCATAGTTGTTCTCTATCTTATCAGTCGAACATTCTCACCTGCATTAAATTTCTTAACATTGCTTTCTCTACTACAAAACTTTGAAAATCAAGTTATCACGTTAGTAGGAAGATACACTGAAATTAGTATCGTTAAAAAATGAATGATAATGAATTAAAGATGAGTCTTTTAGGAATAAGCTTTACTGGATATTATATTGCAATATCTATTATTTCTTGTTTATATATAACCATACTCTATATTGATTTGTATGTTTTATAGGCATGTATCATCCAAGAAAAATCAATTTTCTCTAGTTCAAATTATGATATGTCAACAATCTCATACAGGCCCGATCTAGATTATAAGTCATATAATCCTAGATTATAAGCCATATAATACTGGGCTTAAGACTAAAAACTTTTTGAGCAAAATTTTGGGGAATTTTTTTTTCTTAGGGCTCAGATTTTTTTCTTTTTTTTTTTTTTTTTACAATACAAAAAACACAAATTTTTTATTTAGATTAGGACCTCTGAATATATTGGACCGGGCATGATCTCATCCATTTAATCCTAATTAATTTGATTTGAATAAATGTTGATTTGAAAATATTTCAGATTCGATACCATCCTAGAAAAAAAACCAAATATCATCTTCAAAGTGTGTTGTTAAAACGGTCTTATAGTTCCAATCTTTTCACTTCAACTATATTGGGCAAGTTCTTTTCTCTACAACTGTAGTAGCACTAGCAGCATTAAAAAAAATTTAAATTCAATTGTTTGAAGTATCATTTTCTATTGAGTTTAACGCCGGTAATTGTAATTGGTTTAAAGTAACCATTGATTTTGGCTGTTAAATTCTTCAACGGCAACGATCATCTTCTATTATAAATTCTAACGTCTCTTTTTATAATTTTTTTGATCTTCATTTCTCTTGCTATTATTTTTTGTAAGAGCTTTTTTTGGTCGCTAACACTAATCCGGCGGTTATAAAAAGAACAAGGCCATTGCAATCACCATAAGCGGTCGTAAACTGATTATCATTACATTCCAACTCCAAAACCTTCCTTAAAAATAAATTCTTTGTGCCTTAAAAGCTATTACCAATGTCCTAACCACTTGAACTACTTAATCATTATCGTTTGTTGTGGCCGAAACTTTATCTACTAACTAGTGGCCGCAAACACCTGCTTCGCCCGCTTGTCTAGGTCTGGTTCTGAATACATCATAAACATTGAATTTTGAGTATATAACATCTTAATAAGTATATAAAATACATTATTTAATGGTTATATTCAAAATTTCAGAATATATCACTCATTAAAATTTTTAGCTTTTTGGGTTAAATATGAAAGTTAAAGATTTTTGCGTTTTGAGTTGAATATTTTTGAATTATTTCCCGTGATTTTTACCTTGTTTATTTATTATGTATAAATTTTTATGGTAATCAATTCATCAATAAAAAAAAGAAGTAAATTATTATTCGTTTATTATTTACCAAATAATCATATTTCGCACTACCATAACTTTTCACTATTCGTTTCAAGATGATCAACTTTTCAAAATCTACAATAAATTTAAGAGAACCGATTTTCTAGACATTTTAATAAGGTAATATATTTTTGGAATTTCGTACCGGTTTATAACTCTTTATAAATATTAATTACGAATTCAATTTCTCAAGATTCGTGCAAATTATGAATTAGACCTAAATCTTAAGGTATAGAATATACCTGG